>VSMD01116303.1:0-82260 GCA_008750895.1 Mirza zaza | reverse complement strand
TCTGTCGTGTCCATGAAGTTAACATGTTGTCAGTGAAACATGTTGCCCGAGTTTTGGAGGAGACAGTACGCATGTCTACATGTGAATGTGTGCATGTGCACGGGGCCCCAGTTAGCATTAACATTTTAATTATATAAGAGATTAATCTATTTTAAATGTGTATTCTGCCCTTGGCTGTGCTGGCTAAGCAGCAGCTAATTCATTTTTTAAGATGCCAAGACTTTATTTCCTCAGGGGAAGTGACAAGCCTAATCTTCAAAGGTGTGAACTTCTCACTAGAGATAAAAACCACAGGCTGTCACAGGATGTCAAATGCTGTGATGATTCAGAGCTTATCTGAAAGTGTTTGTTTTGCATTTCAAGTTTGACTAAAGGATTCCCACATTCTCCCCGTTTTTTTCCTATGGATGGCCAAGGAGCAAGAAACTTCCAAAATAGTCCTGAGAGGGAGAGAGAAGGGTGCGAAGTATTTGCCAACAATCTTTCAGAGGCAGAGAAAGAAGGGGTGGGGCTGTGTTTGGGGCCAGGACTGGAGCAGAGACTGCCCATTGAGTCATGAGGGTCTCAAGCAGGCACGTGGCACTAACCCAGGGCAAGGGCCACCAAAGTGTGGACACTTCACCTGCCCACACTGACACTGTCATGGCAGGGCCATAACTGCCCCCCCCCAACCCCTGAATTTGCAATAGTTAAACATGAGTTGAAGGGCTGTGCTGGCTCAGCACTTAGGATGGGATGGAAAGGGTGGGCAGGGGGAGGGTACTATAGGGAACACAAGGTCACGTGCCATCACTTTGCAGAGGCAGGTCCTGGGGAGCTGCATAACCTGCCCCTGACAGGCACTACTCCAGCCACCTGGGGAAAACTGTGCTTGCTGGTACAAAGAATATGCCAGCTCGGTGCCCATTATTAATTACCTGGCACAAAGTTGGAACTAATTAAGATCCCCCACAATAAAACTGGACATTATCATTTTTTAAAGAAGTCATTGTTTAATTTGATAGATAAAGTTCTTCTCATCTTTACTAGTTCTGTTCATTTTTTCCCAAAGTGTCTATTTACGTCCTTTGCCCAGTTTTCTTTCATAATGATCATCTCTTAATTATTGATTTGTAAAAGTTCTTTATATAAGAAGAATAGTAACTTTTCCTTGTTTATGTGACAAATAATTTATCATTGATCTTTTGTCTATCATCTTTGAGATATTTTGGCCTTATAGAAATTATTTTGTTAGTACAGTAACCCCCCTTATCCATGGGGGATACATTCCAAGGCCCTCAGTGGATACCTGAAACTGTGGATAGAACTAAACTCTCTATACCATGTACTGTGTTATTTCTTATACATATATACCTATGATAAAGTTTAATTTATAAGTTAGGTACAGTAAAAGATTATAAACAATAATAATAAAATAGAACAATTTTAACAATATACTGTAAAACAGTTATGTGAATGTGGTCTTTTTCTTTCAAAATGTCTTATTGTGCTGCACTCACCTATTTTCAGACTGCAGTTAACTATGAGTAACTGGAACCACAGATAAGGGGGACTGCCATATTTAAATGTTTATGTCTCCAAATGCATCCATGGTTTTCCTTTATGGGAGTTTTATACTTAGAAATTCATCTTTACTCTAAAATTACCAAATTATTCACTTAAATTTTTTCCCAGTACTTTCATGGTTTTATTATATATATATATACATATATATATATATATATTTTTTTTTTTACTGTCTATGTCATAGATATGAATTTAGAATCAAAACTTTTTTTCCCTCAAATGATTTGTTAGTTTTCCTAACAACATATGCTGGATTCTTTGCTCATTTTCTCATTGATTTAAATTCATATGTATCCTTGAATCTATGAGGAAACTTTTGATCTGTCTGTTCTGGTGTTAATAGTGCTGTCACCCTACAAGCTATTTCAGAGATTATTAGGATATGTCTCTACCATTATTTTTCTATTTTCAAAATTTTTCTAACTATTTTCATATTTTTTCTTCTAATTGAATTTTAAATGTATCTGTGATCTTTGCTTTTTTATTTTTAAGAAAGGCCCTGTTTGGTGTATATATATAGTAGTCATAATGATACCTACCCTCCAAAAAAAAAACAAAACAAAAAGTTATCCAGGCTTTAGTTCCCAGAACCTGTGAATATGGTATCTTAATATGGCAAAAGGGACTTTGTGGGTGTGACTGTGTTCCGAATCTTGAGATGGGACATTATCCCGGATTATATGGGAGACACAACGTAATCACAAGGATCCTTCCAAGAGGGAGGCGGGAGGAAGGGCAGAGTCGGGGGCGGGTTGAAGATGCTGTGCTGCTGGTCTGAACGTGGAAGAGGACCACGACCAAAGCTTGTGGGCGGCCTCGTGAAGGTGAAATGGGGAATTTTAGGTGGAACTTGCAACACTGACTTTAAGAGAGGGAGATGGCCCTTGGTTATCCAGGTGGGCTGAATTACTGATTAATCACTCAGGTCCTTTTATGTGAAAGAGAGTGTCAGAGGGAAGGAAGGTCAGAGGGCGGCAACTCTGCCAGCCTAGAAGATGAAAGAAGGGGCCTCAAGCCAAGGAATGCGGATGAACTCTAGGAGCTGAAAAGGGCAAAGAAACACTTCTCTCCTGGAAATTCCAGAAGAAATACTTCAACACTGTGATTTCAGGGCTTCTGACCTCCAGAAATGTGGGAGAATGAATTTGCATTGTTTAAGTTTGTGGTGATTTGTAGGTATGTTCTCATGAGGGTACCAGATGCAGCAAAGCTGGCAGCAGAGGTTGCAGCTAAGTGCTGGGTGAAGACCAGGGGTACAGAGACTCTGTCCCCAGCACCCCTCCACCAAGAGTTTGTGGGATCGTGTCAGTACTGCTAACCTGATCAGGAGCCCAGCTCTTCACCTATGAAAGAACTTACCGTGACCACTGTAACCCACCCACACCAGAAGCCTGGTGGTCAGCCTGCCTCGTGTCCTCTGCCCCTCACACTGTTAGTTTTCTGTTAGTTTTACCTCCTTAAAAAACTACTTTTTGAATATACCTTCTTCTCTTTATCACCATTGTGACAACCTCAGTCCAGGTCTTCATAATGTCTCACCTGGCTTATGGTGAGAAGCCACTATACTAAAAACAAGCAAAGGATTGGAACAGACATTTCACAAAAGAAGATAGCCAGTGACTAATAAGCACGTGAAACAAGCGCTCAATATCATTAGTCTTTGAGAAAATGAAAATTAAGACCACAATGAGATACTACATCACACCCAAGTTAAAACGAAAAACACTGGCCACACCAAGTGTTGGCCAGGATGGGAGCAACTGGAACTCTCACATGCTGCCGGTGAGCATGTGAAATGACACTGCCACTTTGTAAAACTGGCAGTTTCTTAAAAAATTAAGCATGCACTTATCCTATGCCTCAGCAAATTCTCTCCTAGGTACTTACCCAAGAGAAGGGAAAACATATGTCTATAAGAAGCCTTGCACAAGAATATTCATAGCAACTTTATTATAGCCAAAAACTGGAAAAAATCCAAATGTTCATTAGCAGAAGAAATGACAAACAGATTGTTGTTTATTTATATAATGGAATATATCTAAGCAATAAAAAAAAAACTATTGATGAATCTTGAAGACATATGGTGAGGAAAGAAGCCAGACAGTTACATAGTGCATAGTTTCATTTATATGAAGCTCGAGAACCGGCACAACTCATCTACGATGATAGAAATCAGAATAGCGGTTGCCTCTGGGAGTAGGGATTAACTAGAAAGGGTTACAAAGGAATTAAGTAGGGTTTTGGAACTATTTTCTATCTTGCTTGTGTTTCAAAACTCACAGTCCCAAACATTTAGGATTTGTGCATTTTTTTATATTTCACTAAAAATAACAATGCTTACATAGAACACATTTATTGTTTATATTTTTCAGTAATTTTACTCTGTACTTAGTGAATCTTTTCAAGCTGCAGAATTGGATTTTCCTTAAATATAGGATTTTTTACTCTATCATATGTTATTGTTTTCTTTTCATTGATTCTGAGACCTTCTACAGAAACTCCATTTACCTTTATAGTTTTGTCATTCTCCAGTGCCTGTTTATTGGTCGTTTCCATCTGCATTCTGAGAGACTGTTTCTAGATTGTCTCCTACATCACAGATACGGTGATTCTTCTCTTTACTGATCCCATGTGCAGACTTTGATCCTGATAGTCTATCTCGTGCCTCTAATAATATTCTCTCAGTGACTTATTACAGGTCTAGGCATGAAAGCTGCATAAACATTTAATATGAGCTGTCATCATTACCATGACCACCAACAGCGACATCTTCTTCATCCTCGTTGTGCCTTCCTCTGGACGACCATGTTTTGGTTTCAAGCTACTAACTACTCGCCTTCAAAGTGTTTTGTACACTGGCTGATACGTGGCAGGCATCCAATGAGCATCTGTTGAAGAAACAGATAAATGTGTTCCTTCTTTTTACCCGGTACTCTGATATTATACTATGAGTCACTATGTTTTTGTTGCTGGTGAAACTCAATTAATTAATGCAAAAGCTGTTCTTGGAACAGGTTTTAAAGTAATGAATCAGTTATTTTACCCAGCAAAATATTGTTACAATGTTAACTCAACAGAGTTTGAACAATTACCACATCCCGAACGGAAAACCAATTTCATGCTAAATTTTTATTCAGACATACATTATGACGTTATCTCATTAGAATTACCTTTCGCCAAATAGGAATTTGGGGGGAAAGACTTGTGTCAGTAAATTGTTAACATGTTATTTATTTCTTAAAGGTTTTTAAAACTTATTATCTAATACATTTTTTTTGCCTTTCATTAAATCTTGAAATAAATTACTGGAGAAATGATAAAGGCCCCTTCCACATGGTGCCCGAAAGTGTACGTAATCCCAATCTCAAAAGGGTAGGTGCATCTCAGTCTTTAATTTTCAAATTCTAACCTAAACGCCCAGATGTGACCTTTTCATCCTCTGTGGGCAGGAGAAATGAAGGTCCCTCCCCTTGGAGTTTTAAGTTGATGAGCTCTGGCCAACCTCATCAACTGGCCAAGCTCTTTGCACACTCAGCACAGCTCTTGCTTTTGCACCATCACTGCTGACGCCCCAGCACTTGGACCACTTGGCATTTCTGCTAATGGTGAGGCTTTGGTGAAGCCTGCTGGAGTCAGTCCAAGCTGTAGACACTGCCACCAGCCAACCAAACCTAACCCTGGCAGAGAGGTTTTGCCATGTGTTTCTCTCCTGCGGCATTGAAGACAGGACACCTCACTGACACCCCGGCCACACTGTCTTCACCACTGCTACTTTGCCAGCCCGACTGCTTGTCCCCGTGGCCAGGATGTCTCCTCTCCTGTCTGCTTTCAGTGGAGAGCTAAACCACAGAGACTGTTCCCGTATCTCGTGGGCTTCTTTCCCCTGTTCTCAGAAGAAGCAAAGAAGACAACAATCAATGTGTTTTAGTGACACTTTTTATCCCTGATCAAGAAGCTTTGAGGAGTGCTCTCAAAAGGGCGGAAAGAAGGTTAAAATGGAAATTCAGTTACTCACGCAGAAGCTGCAGATAAGTACTCATCCTTCCTCCCGATAAGTAGCTGGCCCCACGGGCAGGAAGCGATTTCCCCCAAAGACCTAGCACTCAGCAGAGAGGTACTTACAATTTTTTTATTTTAAATTTGAATAAATTCAGACAGAAAAGTTACAAAAATAGTACAAAGAATTCCCTTGCATGCCCTTCCATAAGTTTCACTTTATTTCTCATTCTCTCTCTCTCTCTCCTCTCCGCCTCCCCAAGTTGAATCACTGACTGATGTCTTAGTGAAGCTGCCTCCTGCCAGGTTGCTCCGCTGTAAAGTTATGATTTTCCCTTTGGAGTTAGTGAGGACATTGTGGAGAAATACCAGGGGCCGTGTGGCTGTCTGTTTCTCAGTGTGTTTCATCAGTCACTAGTTTCATCCCTGGTGATACTCGCCTGAAATTACTGCTGCTCTGCTCGTTGCTAAATCCTGATATTCTAATTCCCCATCCTTTCTTCTGCATATATTAGTTGAAATTCTGTTCCAGGGAGGAGCTTTCTCTTGCTTTCCCTTCCTTCCCACTTAATTAATTAATTGTAGAGTCATATATTCATGTTTTATGCAATGGGTTATAACCCATTGCTGTAATTATTTTGATGCTCAGATTGTTTTAGATTTGGCAAGCAGGAGCTCCTTCAATCTGTCTTCTGTGTCCTTTGACAAGCACTAATAATTCTTTGAGCACTTCCCTACTTTCTGGCAAAACAAGATATTTCAGACTGACATGGATTTCCCCAGCCCCCAGCCTGGAATCAGACATTTCTCCAAGGAACCCTGGTCCCTTCTAGCAGAGAATGGTATCTAGGAACCAAGACCTGGGCTCCATGTACATCAGTGCTTCTGGGATGCCATTGCTTGTAGGCCCCTAGTGGATAGAGCTAAAACTATTTCTATGTGTCTGTGTGTGTGTGTGTGTGTGTGTGTGTGTGTGTGTGTACACCCCACATTCCCCCACACATATTTTTATTATGAGTTCATAATAATCCTTCCAACCCTAACCACGAAGTTAGCTCTTTCCTTCCCTCTTTACCTATCTGTTACTTGCTTCTTCAATAGCGAGAAACGTGGCACTCTTCATCCACAATATGTTCATTTATTTGTTCAATTCTAGAATATATGTTAAGTAGTTTCAGAATTATTAACTCTTACCACTGTGAAAAACAAATATAATTGTCAGAGTTCAATATTTATTTATAGTTATTTTTTTGTCTTTAGCCTGAGACTATATTATCAAAATTCTTGGTTTAGTGCGTTTTTTTTTCTTCCACTTCAGTGTGATTATGTTTTTCATTTGACATAGGAAAGGTTCATTAGATTCCATTTGTATTGCCATTTCTATTTCTTTTTATTCCCAGTCTGGCTGATGTTATTTATTTATTTATTTATTTATTTATTTTTAGTATAGGAAAGAGAACACGGTTCTAAACATCAAACTATGCACGAAGTTGTACTCAGAACAAGGCGCCTCTTCACCCCATCCCTTTGGACCTATCCCACCTCCCACCCTTCGTACCCTATCCAATCCACTCCTTATACATGTCTAATCCTACTAGTCTCTGGTTTATCCTTCATGAGTTTCTTTTTGCACTAATGAACACATACAACTATTTCTTATAGCTTCTTTTTTATTAAACAAATTAAAAAAAATGTTATAGATACCCTTTTGAACTTTGCTTTTTCACTTAACAATATATCCTGGAAAACACTCTATGCCAATTTATAGAGGTTTTCCATCTTTATTTTTTTTTTCAGCTGTAGAGTGCTCTACTGTGTGAATGTATCATAGTTTATTCAGCCACGGTGGTCTAAGGTCTCCTGAGTTGATCTCGTCACCACTTCCAAATACCCTGAACAATTTTCATCAATGGGTATGTTAGTCATCTACTGCTGTGTAACAAATAGCCCCCAAAGTTAGCACTGTAAAGCAGCAAGCACTTATTAACTCACGATTTCTGAGGGTCAGAAATCCAGGAGCAGCTCAGCTGGTGGCTCTGGCTCATGGTTGTTCGTGAGGCTGCAGTTCAGCTTCTGCTCCTGGACAGCTGACGGGCCTGGAGGGTCCAAGCTCACTCCTAGGGGTGTTTCAGGAGGATTTGATTTCTTTCCACGTGGACCTCTCCACAGTTCTACTCGTGGTGTGGCTTCCTCCAGAGTGAGTGATGCAGGAAAGAGGAAGAGCCCACACCCGAGATGGGAGCCACGGCGACATTTGGAACTAGTCTCAAAAATGACACCCCATGACTTCTGCCATACTCTGTCCCTTAGAAGTGAGTCACTAAGTCCTCCCACACTTAAGGAAAGGAGAAGTAAGCTCCATCTCTTGAAGGGAGGAGTAGGAAGAATTTCTGGACACATTTTTAAAATCGCCACACTAGGTTAACATATATATATATATATATATATATCTTCTCAGGTGTATGAAAATACTGTCAGGTGGACCCATAATGTGATGAGCTTATTTCATACATTGGAATGAAAGATGCCTGTGGAATAACTGCTCCTCGGAGCTGCCCCAGCCCCAGAGTGGGTTTGCTGCTGATTCTTCTCTCGGATCCGTTCTCATTGACATGGTGCTGGTGGCCCCCGATGGAGCAGGACTAGTGAAGTGCCTCGGTGTGGAGGGGGAGGGGAGCTGTGTGGGCCGGAGCTGCAGGGGGCAGCGGGTGGCTCCCTGCCCCAGGCCACGTAATGGATTAACTCTTCACCCCCAGAGTGAGTCATCGCCAGGGCCCAGCCTCACTGATCTGGAAAGGAATCTGGTCTCTTCACTGTCTAGAAAGTGAGACTTCTTGGAAGAAGGTCAACCCCACAAGAGTCACCACTGTCCTGACAAGTGTGAGAAGTAGTTTAAAGAATTCTGTGGCAGGTCTCGGAGCTTTGATGTGGATTACAGAGTAGCTCTCGTATTTTTTTTTTAAATTAGGATAATCTAAAAACACAAATATCCCTATCTTCAAATGCCTCCTTTCTGCCAAATTGATTCTTTCCTGTTCATTGCTGTGTGCTGTGAAAGATTTAATCTTGCCTCTCTCACCAGGAGATCAAGTCGCAGTTTTATTAGAATGCTTACTGGGAGCTGTAATATCCAGTTGCTATGGGAAGTTAGAGAGGGTTAATAAAAAGAACAAGGTTTACATGAAGGATGCCCCTGGGTTGCTGAGAGCTGTGTTTCCTAAACTGCATCCCACAGAAAACTAGTCCCAGGAGTTACTCCATGGACGGAAACTTGTGTGGCAAAATAAAAATATGAATGCTGCATAAAACACTGTACCTCTTCACTTATAAATTCATGACATACATCACTATATTAAGGCATATGAGAAGTGCAGGAAAAAAATTCTTCCACTACTTCCTCCTCCTCCTTCTCCTCATTATTGTTTAACTTGGTTTAACCTAGTGTTTCTAAGACATCTTTGTCTATGGAACACATGAGACTCTATGTTTTTAATATATATATATATTTAAATTAACTTATAATTAATTTACATAATTGTCAAAGAACGTGATCTTTAAGGTGTGGGTGTGTTTTAAGTTCTGAAATTTTTAAATGATCTACTACATATTCAGTTTTTGTAAGTATTCTATCTGTATGTGAGAAGAATGTGTATTTTCCCATGGTTGAATGCTGACATCTAAATGTCTATTAAATTAAGTTTGTTAAATAGCGTTGGACAGTCTTCTATACCTGTACTAATATTTTTGTCTGTTGGACATAACAATAATTGAGAAAAGTATGTTGAAATCTTCTACCATGGCTAAGAATATGTCGATTTCTCCCTGCAATTTTATCGATTTTTCTTTATGTATTTTGAAACTCTTTAAGATCATACACATTTGAAATTATTACATTATAAAGTAACTATTCTTTTTCCTAATAATTTATTTCATCTGATATTATTATAGCTGCTCCAGATTTCTTTACTATTTGCCTAGTATCTTTAATTCTTTTATTTTTAACTTCTGGTCTCCTTATGTTTTAAGACATAACTCATTTAAATGGGCATAATAGATTTTTTTCCCTTAATCTAAACTGATACTCTGTATTTTGAGTGGAAAATTTAGTTCAGTTTTATGTAGTGTAATTATTATTTATTAGGATTTGGTTTTCCATGTCATCTTACTTTGTAGTTTCTATTTACCCTGCTAGTTCTGTGTATTTTTTCTTCTATTTGAATAAGTTGACTTGCTGTTTTTTTCCTTCTGTTATACTTATTATCATCATTCCATTTTCTCCTCCACTAGTTTGAAAGCGATACTGTCTATGATTTATTTATCCATTTATTTTTTGGTGGTTACTTTGGAAGTCAGGTTTACTGAGCCTCATATCTAAAGTTAATCAATACCTTGACCACTCTTGAATAATTGTTCAATCTTCAGATTTACCTACTATTGTGTTTCAATATTTGGTTGTCTAAATTATTATTATTACTTTATAAAGACTTTTAAAAATGCATTCATTATTTGAAAAATATTTTACTTCCTTTGTCTTCAAGATCAGACCTTCCTTCTGGGATCATTTCCTCTTCCTGGGGAAGATATCCAGGGGTCCTTTTGGTTAAAGTCTCTTGATAGTAAACCATTTTTGTTTATAAGATTCTCTTCAATTGGCCATTGCTTTTAAATGTTAGTTTGCTGAGTTGACAATCCTAAATCAGCCCTTGTAAAGGTATTGTTTTACTCTCTCCAGATTTCATTGTAGCTGTTAATAATAACAAGTCTATTACAAATCTAATTTTCACTTGTAGTGATCTATTTCTTCTCTTTGGCTGTTTTTAAGATGTTTTGTTTTTTGTTGGGTTTTCTATAATCTCACTATAATCTAACAGGGTGTGGATTTTTTTTTTTTAATTTAAGCAACTTGGATTCATTGTATTTTCTGTAACTGGGGATTCATGTTCTCATCTATTCTGGAAAGTTCCAAACCATTTATCTTTTCAAATATTTCTCTTCTTCCATTCTCTGGGATTCCAATTAGACACAAATTATATTTTTTAACTTCCTACTTTGTATTTCTTCACTTCTCTTTCGTATTTTCTCTCTTCTTGTTCCTCTGTGCTAAATTTTGGCTAATTTTTTAAAATCTAATTTTCAGTTCTTTCTTCAACTGTGTTTAATCTACTTGTAACTTATCTATCTAGTTTTTCATTTCATTAATGATAATTTTCATTTGTAAAACTTGACTTGATTATTTAAAATATACCCCTGAAAATTTTGATTGTTATTTGTGGTCATTTTAAAAAAATTTTTAAATGATTATTATTTATTTTTTGAGAAATAAAAATTATATATATTTAAGGTACACAATGTGATATTTTGAAATATGTATACCTCGTGAAGTGATTACCACAATGAACATACCCATCACTTCGTATTTGTGTGTGTGGTGAGAACAGTGTGAGATCTACCCTCTTATCAAATTTCAAGCATACAAAGCATTACTATTAACTCCAGTTACCATGTTGTACATCAGATCTCCAGAATGTATTCATCTTATAACCAAAAATTTGTACCCTTTGCCAAAATCTCCCCTCCCCTACTGCCTGTTTCTGGTCATTTTTATTCTAGCTTTCATTTTTTCAAATTAAAATGGTTATTTTATAATCTGTATATGATGATTCCAATAATTAAGGAACCTGGAGACCTGATTCTTTTGTTTGTTGTTTGCAGCTTTCACTCATAGTAGTTTATTTCTTTGCATGTTTATGTAATTGATTTTGAATTAATAGTCGCCCGCGTGGAATCTGAGGCAAGCCCAGGGATGTCTGCCAAGGATGCTCTGGTTCATAGAAGATTTGCTTCTGCTAGGAGCTGGGGCCACTGCGGTCTAGGCCACCCCACTCCCTTCCCGCGTGACAAGCTTGCCGTGTCAGGCTTGCGCGGTCTCCTCTCACCCCACCTTGCGGAGTGAGTTTCCCTGAAGAGGGGTTGAGAACATGGAAAAAAGATTCAGCTTGAACACATTCCCCCGGAGTGTTCGGTGGCTGTTAGTGGGTTTTCCAAGACCTTGCCGGATCCGGTGCTCAGGATGACCCACCCGGTCTTAGCTCGGGCGGCATGCAGGGGGAATTACTGCTTTCCTGGGAAAGCCACGCTCTCAAGATGAGACTGAAAGGGAAAAAAATACCATCCGTCTGGTGAAACAATGTACACAAAACATTCTTTGTACATGAGGACATATGGACGGGATGATTCATAAACTACTTTTTTCCAGGAACATAACTGAGAGAAGCCAATATCCAGTGGAGAGTCTCAAAAGTTTCAAGTGTTGATTTCTTTAAATGTTAAGCTTAGCATTATCTAACCACTCAAGAGGACCTCAAAAACTTATTATAAGCCATTTCAGCCAAGAAGAAAATGTTATGCCTAATGGATATTTAAATCTAATCACATTAGATCTAACAATAGGACAAGAAATGAAATAACCCCATGTCACCTCTGTGTATACTAAGTGGCTTAATAAAAGGAGACCATTATTTTTTCTACTGGAATAATGGACACCATCAGTAGTAGAGATGAAGAATTTTAGTAACTTTAATTTTTTGTTGTTGTTAAAATCAAGCATGAGTTCCTTAATGAGTAAAGTCCAGGACATAGTATAATGGCAAAATGAAATGCATGCTGGCCGACTGGGGTCCATATTCTAATCTCAGCTTTGCCATGGACTTTTTGCAGGACTTGGGGAAGTTACTTCTGTTCTCTTGGTCCTGGTGTGCTCAAACATGAAGAGAGTTTCTCTAGGACTTCACCCAGCCCTAGAATTCCAAGATTTTTCTGATAAATATAAAATTCCATTGATCATTGAAATATAAGAGGCACAAAAGATTGGTCCAAAACTTTCCCTTTTATACCTAATGAAATCTAGACTTTGAACGGCATGAGGAGTGAAGGCCGTTTGAAGGACCTGCTTAAAGTTACTCAGTTAGTCATTAACCAAGTCACACAGAGGTTGAAATTATTTTGTTAAAAAAGAGGGAGACAGAGAGAGAGAAAAAAAAAAGAAGGAAGGAGTAAACTTATGAAGTTGACTTTCAGATGGTGTACGAGGAGAGAAAGAACCTTAACCTCCATTATCAAATATTGATGTACATTAAAATTATGCAGAAAATCCCAGTCGCTAGAAGATAAGGTCGCTCCTGTGTTCAATGATGTCTACAATGCAAATGTCTTTCATCTCTATGAATGTTAAAATGCAGCTTGAAAGCCTCCGTGAGCTCACATGTAAGGAGTGGTGCCTGTGGAGACAGGTGGTTTAGAACTGTATTAGATGCCCAGACATGGTGACACAGTATTGCAGAATTTTTTGAGAAACTTTGATCTGGAGAAAATGAGAGGGAAACAATCAATGGAGGAAGAATTTTATAAAGCTACACCCATCCAGAGACAAGAGAGAGCTAGCGACAAGGAGAGGCAGTGAGCCCTGGCAGGGCTGTCTGGGTCTCGAGGCTTATGGTCCTTTGGGTGTGGTGGTCGCATTTCTGTGTTTCCAGGATGGCTTCTCTTTTTACTTTTCCCTTGGTCTCTTGGATGTCTCGGTTCTTTTTTCACCCAGCTGTGTCTTCTGGAATCTGTAAAATTCCCCTCCCTCGTGCCAAGTTCATGGTCAATTGCTCTACCAAACTCTCTGTCCTCCAAGGGACCTCTGCCTTGCTTCCTGGGATACACGATGGTTGTGTCCCTTGTTGTCCACCAGCACAGAGGGCTTTGGGATGTTGGCACCGTCTTTCAGGGACCATGTCTAGAAAGCCATTCAACACAAACAGGCAGCAGACAACGGTGCAGACTGGATGGTGCTTGTGGTGGAGACATAGAGGGGAAAGGGTTTATTGAACAGCAGGTTCAATCCCAGAACATTTGCAGAACTTTGACTCAGCAGGACAAGAGCACCCACGGGCCACACTCTATCCCCCCATCCAGAAGTCTACCTGAGATTTTCCCTCTTTCTGTCAACCTGATTAGAGGTAGGAGATGCCATCACATTTATGAATGTGGAACCAGGCAACAATACTCCCATTCATTAAGCATTTCTTTTCACCTGACAACTCATCTCTCAACTATTTAGAGAAAGGGCTCAGCCCTAACAAGCAGTGATATTCAACAATGAGAAACATTTATAACAACAGGGAGGAGAAAGTGAATCACTTACCAGAGCCCCGAGGCTGGTTGGCTGTGGCTGCCATAGGAGCCTGTTTTGACTTTGTTATTCACTTCACACAGTCACTCCTAGTCCCCACTGTGCCAACTCCAACTCTTATTTTTCAGGTTAATTGTGCTGATACAGAAAGCTGAGCAGCACCCACCGCCTGACCTTTGAGCCACAGCCTTTATTCACAAGCAAAGTGTACTTGGGACAGGGAAAGGATTGATGGTGGAGCACTTTACCATGTGGAGTAGAATCGCTGGACAATGTTAGCTTATGTTAACTCAACTTATGTCAACATACACCAAAATCAATAGGTTTTGTTGATATGTCCTCAACACTAAAAACTCTAAAATAAGCTGTGCACAGTGGCCTGTGCCTGTAGTTCCAGACACTCGGGAGGCTGAGGTGGGAGGATGGTTTAAGCTCAGGAGGTCAAGTCCAGGCTGGGCAACACAGCGAGACTCTGTCTCTAAAAAAATTTAAAAATAAAAAAAGCCAGGGAAATGCAAAGCTATCCAATTACCCTAACACCTGTCTGCTGGCAGGGTTGTTTGTCTAGGAAAGGCTGTAGGTGATGTAGTTTCTAGAAGGACATGCAAGTAGGAAACGAGAAGGCCCTGTGAGATCCTAGGACCTCAGAGATACTAGCAAATGCAACCCCTTCTGAGACTGATGCGCCCTTTCCTGTTAATTCTTTCTACCTCTTGGCCCCAGAGTCTTCCCAAGAACCCATCTCAGATCTAAGACGGAGTGGGATCTGCCTGTAGCCAAGAAAACGGTAGCACAATTAATCAAGCCACCACCAGAGGAAGTCCTGCTCAAGTATTAGTCAACAGTTACAGCACAATAGGTAGAGTGAGATCCATTGCTGGATAGCAAGTACAGGTAGGTGCACGCTAGGAAACACTCGTGTAAAATCGCAAGTGGTCAGCGCTGATTTATATGTGGTTTTAAAACCTAACGCACATCTTCCAGAGTAGGTACGATACAATTAAAACACAATGCTTTTTTTTGAAAGAATAAAATCAAAACAGGAAGAAATGATTCCAAACCACTGGTCTCAATTTTCGTGCCAATGAACGCCCCATTCCCAGGCAACTGGCTGAATGTCTTGAAGTCCTCTTAGATCCAGAATTGCAGCACTTGTTCAGAAGGACAAGTCAGGTGGTCCTTATTCGATCTGTGGCAAGATTCGCCTCGACTCCAATGTCACTTCAGGGCAATAGAGCTGGAGCAGAGATCAGCGACCGAGTGGAGGATAAAAGAAAGAAAATCCAGAGATCTTGGGAAAATCTCAGTGACCGTCCCTGATGCCCTCAATCATCCCAGAGCAGCGAGGGCTGCCCTGCCACAGGCTAAGACGGTGGTGACCAGCAGCCCGCAGGGAGCCCACCGGGTCCCCCCAGCCTGCCTCCTGCCCCCTGCTCTGATGACAGGTGGCATTAGAATCCCCCAGCCCTGCTTGCTCCCGGCATGATCAGCCACAGAAAGGTGAACGTGGCCATGAGCCTTTGCTTAGACCCCGCCTGTCCAGAGCCACAGAGGAAGTGCCTGCCCAGTCTCCGGCCCTGGCTGTCCCCACCCGGCTTTCCGGATCCTGAGCTGATGGACGGCCTCTGTCTGTCCTGCTCCTCCTGGCCCTGCTGTCCCGGGACTTGGCCGGAGCTCCCTCCGAGAGCAGTCTGGGCAGGATCACCGCAGTCTCTGGCAGGGCCGGCTGAGCGCCGCCGTCTGAGTTACTGCTGCTCGAGCGCAGGCTGGCTCCGGCAAGGTGAGTAAAATGTGAAAATCCACAGGATGGGCCCATTCCGGGCTGGGCCTGAGACACCAGCAGGCTCTGGAAGGCCCAGAGGACCCGTCTTCCTCTGAAATAACCCTTCCTCCAAAACAGGATAATCTTTGAGAAACGACCTGATTCACGTTCTCGAGATCCAAGCAAACGTAGCACTCACTAAGTGGCAAGAAACCGCTCTTAAATGTTAAAAATAAAACCAGGAATGGTTGGTGTGAAATGGGAAGCCCTGTCGCTGAACTCAAAGCCTCGGTGGTCACCCTGGAGCGTGACCTTGGACTAGCCCCCTCCCTGATGTGTGTGCTGGAGCCGGTTCCACAGACCGCGTGTGACCATTTACAGTCAGCTGCCCGACTGTAACATGTCACGCTTGGGGCCTTTCATTTCTGGACGGAGGTCATGCGTGGAGAACTTAGAACCCCGAGCTCTGCTCCCAGCGAGCAAGGGAACTTCCCACGGTTTTTCTGCAATGCAACCCACCTCCCCCCAGCCCCCGCCAGCCCCCACCCCCGCCCCCCGTAAGTGGCTCCCCCAGGAAAATACAAATGTGTAGCGATGTTATGGCATTTGATTCTTTCCTTGTTTGCTTTCTTTCTGACCAACTAGCATGTGAGCTCCTGAGGGCAGGGAGGGACCTCGTCCCACTGGCTCACCTGTGTGGCTCACCTGGCACATCACCCGTACACGGTAGGGACTCGAAATTGAGTGTCGCTTCTGTCCGTTGCGTGTTCGTGAGCATCACGCAGGCAAGTGGCAGCCTCCTGCCAGCACCTCGTCGCCCTGAGCACTCACTAAAACCGGCCTTCGGACACGAGTCCGTGCTCGGGAAGGAGGCGTGGAAGAGGCAGGAGGATTCATAAGCAAGCGTGTATACGTTTGGTGTGAACCTGCAACAAAATCCGTATCCCCAGGGGACAGTCGAGTCTGGACAAAGCGGGGGCAGCAGAGAGGCGTCCGCCTCTTTCTCCCACCCGCGGTTCTCTGTAAGCTCTGGACGGCCGAGTCCTGCAGTGCGAAAATCCGCTCGTTTCAGTCCCGTCTTATTCTTGGCAGACGAGCATGTGAAAATAGACGTGTCAGTCATTTGCACGATTTCCAGGGCGGCTGCCAAGTCGCCAGCAGGACTGGGAGCGGGAACTGATGGGGTGAGTGTGCACCTGCTATTTCCCCATTAACGTTTTTGCTGTTTGGGGACTGCGAGTCTGCCAACTCGTGGGAAGGTTTTATCTGTTTGTATTAGAACGTGTGAATTCTATCCTTTTTAAAAAACCCAGTGAGGCTCCATCCTGGTTATGCTATTGTGACATTCTTTTGAAAATGCGTCTACGGTAGAGACAACGCTAAAGTTGGTGACCCACTCTGGCCCTGTGGTCCACGTATGCCCTTGTCATTCTTCACCAGAATGGACACCAGCCTCACCCAGCCTGCCGGTCACCCTCTTCTCCTGCCAGTAGTATTTGAATCAACAAAAATGTCAGGGGTGTGCCATTGTTATGCCTATTTTACAGATGAGAAAACCGAGGCCCAGAGAGGGTGAGTGACTTGCCCAGGGTTCGGTGGCCCGTGAGTGGTGGAGTCTGGATTGGAAATTGGACAGTTAGGGCCCCATGCTATCAATCACTGGGCCTGCTGTGACGGGTGCCCAGGCCATATCAGTCATTCATGGACGGGGTGTTTAGAAAAAACAAGCAAACAAACAAAAGAAGATGCCCAGGAAAATTTGAATTTCACATAAACAACAAAAATTTTAGTATAAGCGTGTCTCGTGGGATATTTGGGACATACTTTTACTTAAAATTTTTGTTGTTTATCTGAAATTCAAATGTAGCTGAGCATCTTGCATGGGATTTGGCAACCTAGCATTGGAAATGGATTACTAGTTTTGGAATCCAGGAACCTGGGGGTTGGGGTGACCTGGGGGTGAGAGACGGGGGTCACTCAAGACAGGCAGGTCTGTGGAGGCCACCAGGAGCTTCATCTCCTCTTGGTCCTCAGGCTGACTCCCCAGGAGAGACGCTGGTGGGACTGCAGGGGAAATGCCCTCTGCACACACGAGTGTACGTGCACACACACACGCGCGCCACATACACACGCCTGGCCCTCTGCCTGGGATGGCCGACCCGCCAGGGCCCAGAGCCAGGTCCTGGCGGCCTTGCAGAGCGTCTGCTGTGCAGCCGCCGCCGCGCAAACCCAAGCGAGGAAGCCGCGGGCACTGCGCACGCCTCCCAGCTCCCCGGAGCCCACGCTTTGCCGTGCGCACGTGTTCTCGGCTGTTGCACGGCCCAGCCAAGCTTCCTTCCCAGGTGTGCTTGTCTCTGCGCGTGAAGCATTTCTCGGCGATCAGCGGTGTGTCCTGTCTAGTCCTGTCCACACCATCTTTGCAAAACTCCCTGTGGATTCTAGGACGTGGTTAATTTTTAGTTTCATTTTGCACTGAGGATACATGTGTTTTCTATGGTACGTTTGTCGATATACGTGCACCTATGCACATAGAGACAGATGTAGACATGTAGATTTACAGTGGCTTCGAAAATGATTCGAGGTGGTTTATGTTGTGGTTATTTAATTAAGAGCAGTGGGGGCCGGGCGCGGTGGCTCATGCCTATAATCCTAGCACTCTGGGAGGCCGAGGTGGACGGATTGCTCGAGGTCAGGAGTTCGAAACCAGCCTGAGCAAGTGCAAGACCCCGTCTCTACTATAAATAGAAAGAAATTAATTGGCCAACTAATATATATGGAAAAAATCAGCCGGGCATGGTGGTGCATGCCTGTAGTCCCAGCTACTCGGGAGGCTGAGGCAGCAGGATCGCTTGAGCCCAGGAGTTTGAGGTTGCTGTGAGCTAGGCTGACGCCACGGCACTTGCTCTAGCCTGGGCGACAAAGTGAGACTCTGTCTCAAAAAAAAAAAAGAGCAGTGGGGCAGGAGAAGGGACCCTAGATCCCCGTGCGGACCTGCTACCTGGCTCAGAAACCACACACCTTATTTCCTCAACTATAATAGATTGTAAGAGCCTTAAACGCGAGGGCAGGTTTTAGTCATGTAATACCCCCCAGTAGATGCCCAACATAGAGCCTTGTGCACCTTTATTTATTTTTCCATTAGTTGATTTGGAAAGTCTGATTAATCACACACTGTTTGGTCAAAATAATTTACACTGCTCTAGGCAACGCTTTTCCTCAGCCAATTAATTAGATGATTAATAACTATAACACGTAATTGAATTCAAAGTCCATGTTTACCGTCCTCTAAACAGATGAGGTTTCATTGTGCATTGTTATTGATGGAAAAAATTGAGCTACTTTGGCCAAACAAAAGAAGGTACAGATGGCATTGTGCTCCAACCATGCAAAGGACCTGCTTGTGAACACACCTGCTGCATGCCAATCGGTGCTCTCTGGTCTTTTAGTGGAGGAAGGGGAGGTTTTTTAAAAACACTAAAGGAAATAGCAACATGGGAGTGATTCATCTTTACATTAAAAATCTGGTTTGGAGCACAATCAGGATTTGGGGCCTGTTTAGGGCGGAGTAGAAATTTAATATTTGGGACCAAAATATGTTTTTCCTGCACCTTTAAGAATACACAAAGTGAAAGAGAGATTCAGATACAATTATCAGGAAGCTTCCAAAATCAAAGTGATAGCTTTTCACTGTATAAGCTGATGAAAAATGTACACAGTGTATATAAATCAGGGGAGTGTCTTCATTATTAATGTTAGCACGTTTTATAAGGAAGTGTTGGGACTGTCGTAATTATTGGTGCTGCAAATGTAGACTCGTAAGAACAAAGAAGTCAGAGCCAGCCACTCATTCACAGTATAAATGTAAACGTGACACGCATGAGCAGGGCCAGGTGCCTGGGCAGAGCGGGCTGGCCCGGCTACCCTAGCAGGGTTAAAGTGGCACCTGGGTGGGCACCTCTCTAAGCCAAACCATTTGGACAGGCACCTGGGCAGCCCGGGAGGCTTCCTATGAGGTGCAGAAATTCCAAAACCTAAGCATATGTCCCTGCTACCAATACCCCAAGCCATCAGCCAGAGACCTGTCATCACTTCAACCAGGTCGGTGTTGAAGAAGGGGGTTCTGGTCTCAGCGCCTGGCTTTTGTGCCTGGCCTGATCCAGCTATGGCTGGATGCTATTAGTCTTTAGCTATAGTGGGTGAAAAACTCTGGGTTCAGTAGAGGGATGTGTGTGTGTGTGGCTACTATTATATGTATATATTATATGTTTATCAAAGACAAAAATATACATTATAAAATCTATTTTTTAAAATGTCACCCTTGTCTAAGTTGAACCAAGAGACAAAGAGACTGCTGGTCCTAAGAGGCCGTGGCGTTCGCCCTGGCAGGGGGCGAGGCACAGCTGCCCCACAACCTGTGCAAGCCAGGGACTGAGGAATCACATGGCCCCTAAGAGGTTGCTACAGTCAGTGAGGGAGGAGCAGTCTGCATTCACCCTGAAAGGTGGGGGTGCCCCTGTCCCCGTGTGACCTCACTTTGCAGATCCCACCTGGGCAGCATTCCCAGAGTAACTGCCCCCCCGTGGAGTCCTGGTGACAGTCCTGAATGCTCAAGAGATTGTGGGTCTCTCCATGCAGTGGTGAGTGTCGTCTACCTGGAGTTGGCCACCCCCCATGAGCTTCTTTGTCACTCACTGACTGTCAAAGTCCTGGGAAACTGGGAACCCGGGAACCCCTTGCATGCATCCCTGCTGAAATTTTAACAAAAAGCCACCTCTCTCAGATCATCACATGGGCTGTTTCCCCTGTTGACCTATATCTAGGGATAAATACAGATTCTGCAGCCAGAAGGACGTGGGTTCAAACCCTCGCTCATCCACTCATTGTCAGGAGAACCTGGAGAAATTACGTACTCCCTAAATCTTGGCTTCGTTGTCCATAAAGACACAGGTCGTAACAGTGCCAGTGCCGCAGGGTTTTGGGCAGGCTCAGAGAGATAATCCGGTGTACGTCGTGTGGCCCTCGGTCTGGCACCTTAGAAGGCGTTGCTTTATCAACACGGGGGGGAGTACGCGGGTGACTCGGGCCGAGAAAAGGCAGCAGAGAATTTCCGTGACTTTCCTGAGCTCGAATGTGTCAGTATCAGTGGTGCAATGTCAGTCCACAAAGCAAGTATATCCCGAGCCCTTATTATAACATGTCGGGCAGGGATTCTAGGCATTGAACAAGAAATTCTGTGTCCCTGCTCTCAGGAAGCTTGCGTTCTAGGGCAGAAAGGAAAAAGAGAAAGAGAGAGAGGAGGAGGAAGGGAGGAAGGGAGGAAGGGAGGAGAAGGGGGAGGAGGGAGGGAAGAGCAAATAAAAAAACATGACTCACGCAGAGGCGCAAATGCTCGGGCGTTCTGACAGGCGTGACTTCTGCAGACGCCTCCACCCGCCAAGCAACGTGGCTCCGGCTTTGTCAGAAATCACCCGTTCGAAAACTCACACCGAATTCCTCGCTGTTGAATCTGGAAACGTGGACACAGCATCCTTGGGCCCTGCCAGGGCTGGGGAGGCGGGAAGGGTGTGGGGGTTTGAGGGGCCGTCCACCGCTGGCCAGAGCTGGGGGTGTTTGGAAAATCCCGCCGCCTGGGCGGACAGGGTGGAGGTGACGCCGTGGCCCGCTCTGGGAGAGGGGGCCGGGCCCCCGGGAGAGTGTCTCGGAGGCCTCTGTGGAGCCTGTCACAGCCTCACACGCGGGAGACTCTCAGAGTCAAGAGATCAGGAAAGGGCAGCTCCGCCACGCGTGCTCCGGCACGCTCGGGGAGCAAATGTGGAGTCGCCTCCTGGCAGCGGCGCCTGGCACCGGCCAAGCGCATGGATCGTGGGACTCTGCGACTTGGAGCCGCGTCCTGTGAGTCACAGGATGTGAGACGGTGCGGCCAGGGCCAGGAGGAGGGTAGGACATGCCCGAGTCTGCCGCGGGGTTGGGGGGGATGGCTCCTTTTGTGTAAGGTGGGCGATTCTCAATAACACGGGCCGGCTACCAGGTGGGTCTCCGAGTGGCTCCTGCAGCGCCGGGTCCTTCGGCTCCAGAAACCCGGAGACAACGGGGTGGGAATTCAGCTGGCAAGGCGTACGTCCATTTGCCATTGGTAGTTTGCAGTAATTAGTCCAGGCCTTCCAATAATCCACTGGTAGACATGGTTACACATTGAAAGGCTGTGGTTTATGGAAGAAAACAAAACAAAACAAAGGAGCTATTTGTCAGAAACTTCACTCACTTCAAGAAGAAATAATACACGTTGTGTCACCTTTGCCAGCAGGCAGAGAAATGTGTGGGGACAAGCCCCGGGCTGGAAGGACGCGCAGGTAGGTGCCGGGTCTGCCCCGCGCTTATGGGGAGTACCTGCGCCCACACATTCCGCACCCACAAACACTGAGGACCCGCTGAGCGCGGCCTGCGAGGTCCCCGGAACACAAGAGGAGGGCGACAGTTCCATCACAGCTGAGATTGTACTGCCTCCTCCGCCGACAGCACGGAGGACCACGAGCAGAGCCCCAGGCACCGTGCACCGTGCACCATGGCAACCCGGACTGAGAGGGACACATCCCCAA
Organism: Mirza zaza; assembly: GCA_008750895.1. Taxonomy (NCBI): domain Eukaryota; kingdom Metazoa; phylum Chordata; class Mammalia; order Primates; family Cheirogaleidae; genus Mirza; species Mirza zaza. Next base: position 60,164 of record VSMD01116303.1, on the reverse strand, counting down.
ACACTGGGGAGTCGTGTAAGGAGGTGGAGTTAAGCCTTCTGAACAGAGTAAGATTTTGTCCATTTGGTCAGCATTTCCGTCTTTCGCACATGTTTCATAAGGTGCTGTGTTGGTAGCTGAGTCAGAAGCCAGTCCTGCCTGCAGTCTGGGAGGTGCCCCCTCCCCCATCTAGTGAAGAGCGTGAGATTCATATGCAAATGTCCGTAACACAGAGTGAAATGGCCCATCTCAAGAAGCCATGGAGACTGGAGATAAAAGCCACCACGGAGGGGACATTTTCTGCGTCCTGAGCTCAGCCCTGGCAGCTCCCTCCCTATGGCGTAGGAGCCTCCCGAGGTCCTGCCTAGGCGCCCAGGAGACTAGTCAGCCCGTTCTCTTCCCTCTGAGCCGAGGGCTGAAGCCGACAGTGGAGTCTTGGGCATCCTACACTGAAGACTCCAGCCCTGTCCTGCCATTTCCTCTTTCATGTCTTGGAAGATGAGATGTCCATCTTCTTGTTTAAGGTCATTGCCCCACTTGTGGTTTGGACATACACTCTCCAGGAGGACATTCCATGGGAAGGGAGACTGTGTAATTTGTTATCTATACCAGAATGCTTTGGGAAGTAAATAGGGCCCCAAGTCAACCGATGCTGGGACCACAGGTACACCTGAGGTTGGTCCCGGGAAACTAGGATGTGTGGCCACCCTATCCGTGGCAATCTCCCCTTTTTGATACGTTTTTGATACCTCTTTTGGACTGTGTGTGTCTCTCTCTCCCGTCCATTCCTTTTCCTCTTCTTGTCTGACCTTAGTGAAATATTGACTGTCTTTCAAAGTATCGTTTCATCATCTCCTGTTCTCTCTACAACCCAATGCGATTTCCTTCTGTTCCCACTGCTCCTTAAAGCCGCATTTACAAAAGTTACAGATCACATCCTAATTGCTAGATCAAGGGAAAAGGTTGCATCCTTTTCTCGGTGAGTTTGAAACCATCGCTCCTTCCCTCTTCTGTCTGGGTGCTCTCCACTGCGCAGGTGTCTCCTCATTCTCCTTGCCCCACAGTGGCAGTCCTGGCAGGAAAGTAGGAAGGTAGGGATCTAATTTTATTTTCTTCTTGATATTAATAGATAGCCAGTTGTGCCCGCGCCATGGTTTAAGCAATGACTGCTTTTTGGACAAGGCTTGAACTACTAACTTTGTCGTATATTCAATTCTCAAATGTACTAGAATTTATTGCATTTTATTGATCCTTCAATTCCTCTTTAAAACATTATACGTGCATAGACAACCTCAAGAAATTTCAAAAAATAAAATGATCTACATGGTCTAACTGCAATTAAAAAAAATAAAAAAATTGCCAATAAAGTACCAACAATGAAAATGCAAACAACTGAAGGAAGGAAAAGCCTTCTTATAGCAAAGGCAAAAATCACAATTTCAGTGCCAAATATTTACAAATAGTAGCAAGAATACTACATATCAAAATAGATGCAATTCAGCTAAAGTTGTCCCTAGAGATAAATTCACAGCCTTTGATACATTCATTAACTTAAAAATTCATTAAAAATTACACATTTAACTCAAGAAATGAAAACATACGAAAAACAAAACAGAAGAGGAATTAATAATGGAAATGGCAAAGCAATATAATTGGTGAATAAATATAAATGGCAGTTTGAAAAAAAAAATCAGCAAAATAGGACAACCATTATTCATTCCAACAAGGAATAAATGTGAAATGAACACCTGGTGATCCCTGAGCAGTCTTGCCATTCCCAACTATACTAGAAAGCGTAGCCGGGTCTTATGTGATACTTTTTAACTAAGAACATGGTGCTTATTTTAAATACTTTGCTATTTAAACACATTGCCATTGGTTTCTTTCTTCATTGTGCCAAGAAGAAATAAAAGTCCCAAGAATAGTGTCTGGAACAGGGTTGGAGCTCAGAAATGAGCACCTCTGACTTCTACACAGGGCGAGTACATCTCAGACAAGACCGGTTTGCTCAAACAAAATGAGCACAGGTAGAGACGGCCTTCCTGTGACAGGTGCCCCCTCCAGGGCATCGACACTCCAGGACAGGCACTTCTCGTCCCGCCAAGGGCCTCGACTGGGGCTGAAGTCCACAGGAAAGTCGTTTGATCGGGAGGAAGATTAGGGCATGTGAAATTTAAATAGATTCTACAAAGTTATTTTCTAAGGTACCCAGATTTAAACTTCAGTCAAGAGTGTATAAAAATATGCCAGTTGTCATAACCCTAATTTGCATGAAACCAAATATGTCCATTTTGTTATGTTGGATTATAAGCTTCCTCGTGGTCAAGGTTGGATCCCACCCCCGTTCCCATCTCCACCTGTTCCTCTCCTTGGTTAGAAAAATAAATCTCCCATATTTCCTGTTAATACTTATATAGCTGTTATGAAATTTGGATCCCTAATCCATATAAAAATTGTTTTGCATGTTGTCTAATGATGGCATCTAACTACATATTTTCAACTTGATAGTTAATTGCAATAATGATATTAATTTGGTAATTTATTCTTCCTTCAATGTTTAAAAATGTCACATTTTCTCAACATTAAATTCCTGTATATTAGGTTTGCTTGTATATTCTCTTCTGCTTTTACTGTCTATTCTTGGGCTGTTGCCACACTGTTTTGAATAGAGCAGCTTAATACTATTGGAGTGCGAAGAATGAGACCCCAAAGTATGGTGCCGTGGCGTGCTGCATGCCTTGAATTGAAGGAGATTGGAGGGCTCAGAAATAAGCCTCAGAACCGTGGTCTTCCTCTGACCTTCCCCTCTCCCCACCTCACTGAGTTCCTTTCTTCCCTGAAGTACCATGAAGGACTTTTTCGGAAGTTCCCTTATTTAGTTAAGGGAATTTACTCCAAAAAAAAAAAAATGCAATTGTCTTAAAATTTGGTCTAGAAGAAATCTTATCAAATAACCAGGGAAGATTAAGCACTGGAGAAGAGAAGATCTGGGAGTTGTCACCATGCTCAGACAGACTTCCCTATTCTTCTGAGGGCAGCCCTGAGAGATTACTTGGGAGACTTTATCTGCATAATAAGACAAGCTGTGTTCACAGTTCTGCCCTCACCTTCCCATCACCTGCCCCAGAGTTCAGAGAAACTTTGTCCCAGGCCATTGTTCTTGGGACTCACTCATTTCCCCTGAGAATCATTTGCTGTTCCCCATAGTTGCCTCCACTTCCCCTTCTTCCTCTTCCCTGTGAAGAGGGCATATGAGCTGCAACTCTATGGCCTTTCTTTGAGTCTCATATTTTACATGGCTCCAGTGCTTCTGCACAGTAGCATATTTAAATGCCTTTTTCTCCTGTCAATCTGTCTGTTGTCAGTTTATTCCAGGGAAGCCTCAGAAGGAATGAAAGGTAAGTTTCCTTTCTTTCCCTACAAACCATATTCTTGACTCCATAATAATGATGCTCCCAGAATCCATCCTATAGGAATAATTGCAAAAATATTCTCCAGGATGTTCAGTATGGTTAGAAAATAAAACAGGAAAAATTAGGAGAAAAAAACTGGGATAGCACCTCTATTTCTAACAGCGGAGAATGCTTGAACAAGTTACTGTACCATTGAATAGAGGAATGCTGTGAAGCTATTAAAAATGAGGTAGATCTGCACATATTAATGTGGAAATATGTTGATAACATATTAAGTTAAAAATTATGTATGAACACACATAAAATATATATATATATACACACATATATATACAATGACTGTGTTTTACATAAGCATGTCTGCCTGTGAGTATAAATGGATCTGAATGGATTTAGAATGAGCTCGAGAAGCCTACCCACCAACTGTTAAGACTAGCTGCATGCTTGGCAACAGACTGGAAGGGGTGAGTGGTTTTTCCTTCATTTTACTTTCCATAATTAAATGTGAAAGTAAGAACGGGGATGACGGTGATCGTCAGAGCAAAAGAACAAGTGGGTTGTGTTCTACCATGCGACATAGCTGGCCTTTGTCCCCAGTAAATTCTTGCAAGTTTCTGAGTGATCGGAGTGTCTTTTGGGGGCGGCTTTGAGTGGGGCCAGAAAGACCGTGTGATTAGCGGGCGGGAGCTGCCAGCCCCACCCAGCGGCCGCTGGGAAGGGGGACGGGCTGGAGATCCGGCTCTGTAAAAAACTCCCGAACAACAAAGATGCAGGAGCTTCCGCTGGCGGGAGGTGCGGGGAGGGTGGCGTGGGAGCCCCACCGACCCTGCTCATCTGGCTGCTCATCTGCTCATCTATAAATGTCACTTGTAACAAACTGGCAAACACAGAGGGTGTTTCCCTGGGTTTTTTGAGCTTAATTTTCTAGCAAACTAATTGGCCTCAAAGGGAGCCCTGGTTTATAGCCAGTCGGCCAGAGGGGTAGGCGACACTTCTCACTAGAGATTGGTGTCTGAAGCCAGGGCAGCCTTGTGGGATGGAGCCTGCACGTGTCTGGAATTGATTTTCCATGTATGGTGTGAGACAGGAGTCAAGATCCACTTTTGTTTCCATATGGAAAGCAAGTGACTCCAGCGACATTCATCAAGAAGAATACTAATCTCCCAATTCCCTTGCTTGTCACACCTCTTGCACCATAAATCAGATGACTATATATATGTGTGGCCTCTTTCTGTAGTTCATTCTACTCCTGTGGTCCCTCTGTCTATCTTCCCACCTGTCAATACTACATCCTCTTATATTTATAGCTTAATAGATCTGAACAGCGGGTAGTTCAAGCCTCCTGGTTTTGCTCTTCGAGACCGGCGTGGCCATTGCTGGCGAGGTCCCGGCCCGGCAGGGGCTGGGACAGGGCGTGTGAAGACCTTAGCGGACCTGAAGGAAGACCTACAGGATCAGGCTCTATGCTCCAGGCAGATAATGTCAGAACTGAGCTGACCTGTAGGGCACCCAGCCGGTGTCGCAGGAGAGCTGCTCCGTGTGAAACGCGGCTTGCTTTTCCTCGTTCCTAGATGAAGATGGGGCTCCTGCTGATGGACAGGGCAGCAAGGGAGGTGCCATTAAGCCCTGTGGTGGCCACAGAGGCTGCCTTGGCCCTGCCCGCCAGCAGTGTGGAGCTGATGACCCACCTGGGCTCTCAGGAGTCAGGTGTGGTTCCCCAGGTTGGCCAGGAGGTTGGTGCTCAGCAGACAGTCAAGGTCAGGTTCAGAGGGACCTCAGCCTGTTGGCATGGGCTGGGAGGAAACCACACCATGGGCGGTGGCTTTCGGGACGGCCCTGGAGCAAGGGCTTGCTCCCTCCCTGTGCTGGGCAGGACGTCCCGCTGGGCAGGGTCCGGAAGGCTCCTGCTGGCTCCTGCCTCAAGGCAGAGGCAGCCTGCTGACCATTGCTGAGCGCCAGCGACCCCATGCCTAAACCCACGCATGCAGATCGGCTTTTGTGGAGAAACTCAAAAACACTGAAAATGCAAAAAAGGAAATCTTGGGTTTTGTGTTTTTTTTTTTTTTTTTTTTGCTTTCATGCCACATCTTATCCCTTGAAAGCCCTAGGGTTTTCAACACCAGAAGATTCTTTCTTGGCATTATTTTCCCCTCAAAGAATATCTTAAAATATCTCCTAGCAGCACAAAACAGAAAAATAAACCCAAACACTTAGCAATGAAGCTTTTCCATCTCCTGTAAGAGAGAGGCAGGAAATGAGAATAAAAGAGCGAATAAACCGCTTCTTCCCCAGCCCAGCGCTGACGGGAGGGGCGGGCCTGGTCATCGCGGGGAAGAGCCCCTCGCCCCCGCAGGAACCGCAGTTGGTGGCTGGCTTGGGAGCTGGGGGCTCCGCAGGTCCAATGCATCCGAGTCCCCAGAATCCTGGATGGGTGTGTGTCCGTCACACCTCCCATCAGGGCAGAGAGGTAAGAAGCACTGACACCCGGCTAACGGCACCTTGAGCACAGCACTTGATCGTTCTTCCAGCTCACAGCACGCGCTCTTCATTCTCACCTGCAATACAAGCTGAGCCTGTGACATGGGCAGCTAAAGCCACAGCGATAATGACAGCAGGATTAGGTTTTCTTCCTAGGACTGGTGAGTATCCAAAATAGCGCACATTCTCCTGCTCGTCGTGTGTCTCTCCCACCAGAATGCGACCTCATTCCAGCAACAGCTTCCTCTGCTTGCTTACTGCTGCGTCCGCGGCGTCTAGAATAGACTGGTGCTCGGTGGCCATTGGGTAAAAATTTACTATTACTCTTGTTGTTGTTGTCGTCACCCTCCTCCTCGCGGAAGGCTTTCTGCCGAACAGTGGTCTGAGCCGAGATTGAAGGACGGGGAGAGCGAGCAAGGCTAAGAGCGGCAGGTAGCGAGTGTCTGGGATGGTGGGACCGCGTGCTCAAGGCCCAGCGGCAGGAGGGGCTCACGGGCGGGACGTGGAGCTGAGAAGGGGCCCAGCTGTGCAGCTGCGCGGGACAGCGGGAGCCCAGGTCCAGACAGGGCAGCGGGACTCTGACACCTGGTAACGTTTTCTTTACTCGGCTACTTCCACACCGTTCGTGGGCTGTAGCAATAACCCCCAGGCGGCCTAACCATCCCACAAGCCCTGCACTGTGACCACAGCCAATTTTAAACATTTAAACCTGCTCCAATCCACCTCTTCCTTCAGGTCCTCTAAGGTCTTCACACGCCCTGTCCCAGCCCCTGCCGGGCCGGGACCTTGCCAGCAATGGCCACGCCGGTCTCGAAGAGCAAAACCAGGAGGCTTGAACTACCCGCTGTTCAGATCTATTAAGCTATAAATATAAGAGGACATAGTATTTACACGTGGAAAGATAGACAGAGGGACCACAGGAGTAGAATGAACTGCAGAAATAGGCCACACATATATAGTCATTGGATTTATGGTGCAAGAGGTGTGACAAGCAAGGGAGTAGGAGGGTTAATATTCTCCTCGATGAATGTCGCTGGAGCCACTGGCTTTCCATATGGAAACAAAAGTGGATCTTGACTCCTGTCTCACACCATACATGGAAAATCAATTCCAGACGCGTGGCAGATCTATACAAGAAGGACAATATAATAACAACTTCAGAAGAAAACAAGTGTATGTCTTTATGATTTTGGAGTAGCCAAAGATTTCTTAAATGGGATACAGAGAGCATTAACCTTAAAGCAAAAAGAAATGAATAAATTGAACTATCCTAAAATTAAGAACCTCTTTTAAGCAAAAGGCCTTATTAGGAGAGTGAAAAGATGGGATGAGGACTGGAAAAAGATATTGGCAATACGTACACCCAACAAAGGACTCGTATCAGGAGTAAATAACAACTTAAATCAACCAGCTACAGAGAGACAACCTAAGAGAAAAATCAGCCGAGGACTTGGACAGATACTTCGTGAATGAGGATGTTCACACGGCACATGAGAATATGAAAGGGGTGTCGCTATCTATGTGAAACAGAAGTGGACCCGCCAGGAGGTGCTACCACCCACAACAGAGTGAGTGGAACGAGGAAAGCAAACAAGACTGAGATGCTGGGTGTGGACAGGGATGTGAAGCAATGGGAATGCTCACGCACTGCTGGGGGGGGGGGGGGGGACTCAGTGTAACAGTTTGCAAAGACCAGTATTCACTCAGCTGAGTGTGTGTACCTCACGACCACGAAATAGTGACCGGCGGGAGTGTGAGAGTGTCTTCTGCAGGTGCTTGTTTCTGGATCTCTGTGCTGCTTACGTGGTAAATTTCCATTTGTGAAAATTTATGTAGCTATGATATGGACACATTCCTGAATTTCTGTTTTACGTGTGAAAGTTGTTAGGATCAAAATGGGGTCACTTACGTCAAACCCTATAGAAAGGGAGTTGGGGGGCCTGGAAGGGAGGGTCCTGTCGCATATTTGCCTGATAACAGAAACTATCACGAGAGACTCTGCCAAATCACAGCCTTGCAGCCACTTCTATGTGGACATCTTTCCCGTAACAGCCAGTGCTGACCGTAGCCTTGCGTGGCCTCACTACACCACATCCCTGCAGCCGGGATCACCTTTGTGAGTGCAAGGGGCACCTTTCCCAGCTATGGCCAGTACACACGTCTCCACCTGCAACAAGCCTGTGCAACCACTGAATCTTTGCTTGAAAACTTGTCTTTCCTGTCTTTAAAATTAATTGTCCCTTAGCCTTGAGCCCCGTGGACATGTCTGTAGTTTGCTATAGCCTGCACATCCCGAATTATAATCCCTGAGCAATTCCCGAACAAACTCATGTCTTTAAAGAGACATTCTCAGGCCGGGCGCGGTGGCTCACGGCTGTAATCCTAGCACTCCGGGAGGCCGAGGCGGGCGGATTGCTCGAGGTCAGGAGTTCGAAACCAGCCTGAGCAAGAGCGAGACCTCATCTCTACTATAAATAGAAAGAAATTAATTGGGCAACTAATATATATGAAAAAAATCAGCCGGCCATGGTGGCGCATGCCTGTAGTCCCAGCTACTCGGGAGACTGAGGCAGGAGGATCGCTTGAGCCCAGGAGTTTGAGGTTGCTGTGAGCTAGGCTGACACCACGGCACTCACTCTAGCCTGGGCAACAGAGCGAGATTCTGTCTCAAAATAAATAAATAAATAAAATAAAGAGACATTCTCTGTTGTTACTTTGGATTGACATACCTCGGTAAAAAGCTTAAACAGTGTGTGCGGGACTGCTATGTAGCTTCACTCTAGTGGCGGCCAAACAAAGCTACGCATGAAATGAAATTACACTGAACTAAATACCCACACTCACACACAAGCGCAGGTAGAACTCAGGAAATCTGAGCAGGGGTCAGTGCACTGAACTGCAGAGGAGGAAAATAACTTTTTCTTCCACCCTTCATGAGTTAGTTCTCAGCTGGGACTCCCTGTTACAAAAGACAGATTAACAAGAGAAAGCAAACAGAAGTTTAGTGACGCATAAACGGAGATGCCCAGAGAAGTGAGTGAAACTTCACTCACTGAAGAGGCGTCTTCAGGCTTGAATACCTTCACGCACTGAGGCCAAGAAGGGATGCCGAGGGAAGGGCCTGGGTGGGAAGGCACCACGGAGCAAAGGTAAGCTTCGTTATGCAGATCTCAGTCTTCTCCACTCCTTCGAGTCTCTAGTGATTCCTCATCCTCCTCTTCCTGGTGCAGAGCAAGACACCTTTGCACATGTAGATTTCCTTTATAGATGTCAATTTCTCTTACGAAAGGGACTGTCTTCCAAAACAATCAGCTCAAAATCACCCTTATGTGGAAGGGGTCCACTTTGGGGTGATGTGTCCTGAGCCCCATCGTTGTTGTCAGTTTCCTGGCCGTGACGCCGTGCCATGGTTACGCAGGACATTACCGCAGGGAGCAGTCTGGGGTCTCTGTTTTGTTTCTTACAACCGCACGTGAACCTGTAATTATCTCAAAATAAAAAGTTTTTTTTTTTTTTTTAAGTGTGTGTATGTGCCTAGAGATGAATGGCCTTGAGAAGTTGCGAATCGTGGTGTTGGCAGTGGGCAAGTCTAGGACAGGGAATCAGGTTGGGCAGAGGCACGAGAAGGACTCGACCCTCTTGCTGAATCTATTTGTGTATCCTTGAATCTTTTCCAGCAAGAATGTATTCATGCATTTGTGTACTTTACAAAAAGATACTTTCTCCACTCTTCCCCCTAGATGGAGCGGGGACCCTTCTTGTGGGCCTCTGGCCCCCAAACATGGAAATAGGGAAAAAATCTCGATTTCCATGTTCAGGGGAAGTTCCAGGCACCTGCTAGACTTGAAAGGTGAATGGGAGTAACAGTGGCCTCCAAGCAAGCTGGGCCCACAAGGTGTCTTTTTTCCCTATGGAAACTAAAAGACAGCATCTTAACATATGTTCTTGAGTTGTTTTTCAGAAACCCCCCACTGGATGGAAAGTGCAGATAAGGGGAAACTGCAGAATTGGACTCTGACTGTCCTTCTTTGTTCTAAATTTCCCTCTGAGGGCCCTGGAGAGAGTCACACTCATCTTAACTTTCCTTTCTGCTGATCCGAGAATCTCTGAATCCACCTATGACCTGCAGGCCCTCACACTTCAGGATACCCTGCCTTTCGGGGCCAGGCCAACGAATAACCTCCACGTATGGATCTACGATTTTGCCTACTGGAAATGGACCCCTGCCACTAAAAACCCTGGCTCACGAGCCGTCGTGGAGCTGGGGTCGTAAGCGTCAGCTGCCTGCTCTCCTCACACGGCGCCATGCAATTCCGATGCCGTTCTCCCACTGCAACTCTTGGCCTCAGTGTCTGGCTTTGCTGCGCCAGGTGAGTGGACCCCAGTTTGCTTTGATAACACGCCCCCCCGGCACCCGCAAAATGTCAATTTCCAACTCTCCCAGACCACCTGGACTGTTCAGACATGTGTCGATAAAGCACATTCTCAACCCAATGTCAAACACACGGGGCCCTAAAGGGCACTGACTGATTACCTACAGTAGTTAGGGAGGTGATAATTACACCAGCAGAGAAGCTGTAGCAAGCTCTAGACATGTGGCAAAAACAGCCCCTGGAATCTAACACTGGAGGGCTTTCAAATTACGGCAGCCTCCTGCTCCGTGATCTAAATGGGCCACGTGCCTCAGTGCCCAAAGGATGGTGTGCGGGCCCAGAGGAGAGCGACTGTCAAAGAAACCGTGTGAGTAGTTAGTCCAGGTGCAAGCAGCGCTTGTTTTGCCAGGGCCCCTCACCCAGACCTCCTGTGCGGAAGTCTGGTGCGTACAAAACTAGTATTCACTTTTTTGAAACCGCATAGAGCACCACGCGTAGTGCCGTATATACCTGTTATTTTACCTCACTCCTTTCATGGTTCAAAAGGGTCTTTATTTTCCACCAAAGGACGACAGCTCTTTAGAGCAGTGCTAACATCTTCCACTCAGTTATGACTCATTTTTTTTTAAATAACCAGTTTTATTTTTCTGAATTTCCACTGTTCACTGAAGAAGATGACAGTTTCATGAATTTGGAAAGGAGAGCCTATTTCTCACGGAGGGCCGCAGGCTGCGGGTGGCCGCTCCGACAGGCCGGGAAGCGTGGCCCCAGCCGGAAGCCGGAAGCCGGGAACACATGCTTTGGGTCACGGACAACGGGAACAGGAACTTCTCCTGAGCAGGGTGGCCAAATACACGTGTTTAATGCGCCGTAGGAAGAGCTACGGACGTTTACGAAAGAAGAAACATGCTCATGCGTGATCAAGTGTCATGCCCCTTGTTTGGGGTCCATGTTCAAAAGATGGCGGCCCTCTCATGTCAAAAGGTGACGCAGGGACACAAAGCCCTCTCGGCACATGCTCTGCAGGGTGGTTAAAACCTCTCCACGGTTGTGGCCTCTTGTCAAGAAGGAATGCTGGTTAGTCGTGGTGCCAAAAATCACAAAAGGGAGGAGTAGATCATGAGATGGATTTCTGTCTAGCCCTCAAAGAAAAAAGCCTAATGGCTGTTAGCAAGGGAGGGGGCACAGTGAGGTGTGTCTGACCTCCATCTTGTCGTGGCTGGGAATCGGGGTCCCCTTGCCCAAGAGGGGGTCTGTCCAATCTGCTAGGGGCTTAGGATTTTATTCTAGTTCACAACACACCGTGTTACTCAGTGCATAGATTTATGTTGTGATGTAGCTTAGCCATGAATGAGTCCTTTTTTGTATCTATATCTATATATCTGTTTATATATATATTTTATATCTAGATATAAAGTGACTCTGGATCTTGTTTCATGTTTTCTGCCTAAAACTCTTTGTCTGATATTAATTTTGCAATGCTTGTCTTTTTATTTTTATTGTTATTGTTATTACTGATTTTGGTCCAGAGTTTTTTTTTAAGTTCAACCTTCTATTTCTCTTTAAATGGGTTTCTATAGAAAACTAGTTAATGATATTTTAACAGAGCACAAATTATGCTGTTCAATAAGAAAATTAAAACATTTTATTGCCATAATATTTTGCTAGTTTTTCTTTCTAATCTTGTAAATATCTTTTCATTCCCCCCACTATCTCTGTCTTTTGTTATAAACACTGTGTTTTATTTGTTTTTATTGCTTTAGAAATTTGGAATTAAAAATGTGACTTTAGTTTTACCAGTATTTACTTTTTAGTGTTTTTTTTTTTTGAAGTCTTGAACTTATGTTTATATATTTTGATGGTGAAAGAATAACCAATATGTTTTACTTTTTTTATGGGAGATGAGAATGATATAGCTTTGTCTTGTTATTCCAACATCACCCAGTCTGCTGCAATTTCATCTGAGATCATAAGCCACATCATAATCACTATTATTTAAGTATGATTTCAAAGTTCAAAATTTAAAAGAATTGTTGTGATTTATCTGTATATTTAACTGATATTAATCCTTATCACCCATCCCACGTCTTTCAACAAATCTTCCTCTTTCTTAAATTATGACTCTGTGTCTGGAATCTTAAGAACATATATAGGTTATTATTTTGAAAATACCACTATCAAGTTATATGACCAGAGAGTTTGTACGTTAATAATGTTTTTAAACTTCCTGTTTGCACATATCCAAAGCATACAAATTCTTTGGATAAAAAATTATTAAAGGTCATATCTTATAACTTTTGTTTTTCAAAGAAAATTAATTGTTTTTCAGGTTGAAATTACAAAGGAGGCTATAGTTAATATGATTTATATTTTTTATTAACGCATTACACATTTGGGGTTTTTTTGTTTTCTTCCCTGGATATCTATACAATTACTTTATAGCATTTACTTTTTGAAAATGTAGTCAGACAAGTGTAGATATTGCCGGATTTCTGCTAAATTTATTAGGAGTTAGATTGGCAGTATTGTTCTCCATATTTGAATCTGACTAGATCTGAAAAGCTTTTTTAAAAAAAATTCTTTTCTATTTTCAATTACTGTTTCCACTTCATTCATCTTCTTTCCCCTTTGGGAACATTGTTAGACTGGGTTTCTGTTAAAATCCCTCCACATGTAATCTTATCTATGATCTTTTCACTTCTTTACCCTTTATTCTGTGTTCTCAGGCTGTTTCTCAAGGTTTTCCTCCAAAGAACAGATTCAGTTTTCTGCAGGGAACGAATCTCTGCTGGCTGCCTTCACTGTAAGTTTTCATTTAGCTATAGTGCTCTTCATTCATATGCAGGCTCTTCGCTTATCTTTTTATAGTCATCATCCTGCATAATTAATAGGAAAGCGAAATTTCCTTAAAATTTCTTTGTTTTTTAATAAACAAAATAAATTTGTATCCAGAGGGCGCCCTTTCTTTGACAGCCTTCTATGTGCTGCATAATCACTGCGACTCAGCTTTTACGGAGGGTCCCTGATTTCAGTCACTGCCCTTATTAATGCCTGAAGGAGCTCTTTGCAACTGCGAGACCAGACATTCCCACCCGACAGCCATTGTCATTATCACAAAGGATACAGTAGCTGCAGAGTTCTCAGTTGTGTGTCTTAAAATTAATTTTTGAAGTAGAGGTTTCACAGATTGTATTTCTGCTTCTTTAGCTATTTTTATTCCTATTTGTGTCTGCATAGACGGAGAGAATACTGAGATGTAGACTGTGAAATACAAATGAATTCAGCAATATGGCTTTTGGGTTTTTTTATATTTTTTTCACCACTACAACATGAGGAGGGTGGCACATTGTTTGGTTTTCCCTGCTCTTTCTTCTTTTTTTCTCAGAAGTCACTTTCCTGGTTTTTGGGCACTGTGAAACATCTCTCTCCCCTGCTGCTGCACCGAGAGTAAGGGCCCTTTGCCCTCACTCATCTCAGCAGCATGAAGACTGTGTTCACACAAAAGCCTGTACTTTCATGTCACCGCAGCTTTATTCATAATAGGGAAAAACTGGCTCTGACCAGATGGCTTTCAGTGAGTTCATGGCTGAACACATTCTAGGGCACCCGTGCTGTGGAATACTACGCAGCTATGAAGAGGGATAACCCGGAGATCCGTGCAACAACCTGGGTGAATCTCCAGAGAATTAAACAGAGTGGACAGAGCCAACCTCAAAAAGTTATGCACTACTTGATTCCACTTAAATAGCATTCTTAAAATGACAAAATTGTAACAGCAGAAAACAGAACAGTGGTTACCAGGGCTTAGGATCAGGCAGGGTTAGAAGGGAGCAGGCGGGGACCCTTGTAGTGGAGGAACGTTCTGGCTCCTGACTATGCCAGTGTCAGTCTCCTGATCAAGATGTCACACTGTGGTTTTGGTGGAGGCCACCAGGAGATGGCATGTCTTCCAACTGCTCGTGAACCCACCACCATCTCAAGATAAAAAAGTTTAATACCAATAATAACAATACAGCCCTTTCCCTGATGCCTTCTAGAGATTTGACGTCATGGTGGCTTCATCCCGTTTTCCTTGCTATCGCCGTTGCATGACACGTGCAAAGCCCACATAATCCAGAGCGGATCTGATCCCGTGGGATCCAGGCCGACTTTACCCTGTCAACTCATTAGGCGTTTTTCACGCGAGGTAGCGTTTTAGGAGGCAGGTAAGATCCTGAACGCACAGGGGTGCAGTTCGCTCTCTGAAGGAGCTGACACTACCAAAAGATCATGGAATAATTTCATGCATGATTCCCACGTAAGTCACAAGGATGACGCTCATGTTAAGTGTCACCACAGATGAGTGAAACGTGCCCTGTTTCCCAGGAATGGGCACCATGCAGCTGAAGACAGAAGTCCCCAAAGAGTTCACACGCTAAAGTGGGTGGTTGACTATGGCAGCCTGCTGACCGCACTATCAGAGAAGTGTGTGACCCAACCAACCACACCATGGGGAGGGGGATTGGTGAGCGAGGAGTGTCATCTGGACAGTGGCCTCCTGGGGAAGGCTCCCAGAGAAGGGCCATGTTCCCACCCTTCCTCCTGAGGAAGGTGAAAGCTGGGCTGGGCTGCCCTCTCCCTCCCCGAAAGATGGGAGAAGTAGGGACATAAAGCCTGTGATTGCCTCTGCTCCAGAGGTTAGGAGCTGGAACAGTTGCCAGAGAAATCTATTCTAGTAGGGCAAGGAGACACGTGAGAGGGTGTCTGGGGAGAGAAATGGAGGGTCCTTTTGTATCCCAAGGGCTCCTTTTGTATCTCTCTCACCCCAAGGAGGAGGGGCCTGCAATAGGGCCACAGATTTAAGAATTGAAGTAGAAGGAATAGCAGCATCTATGACTCACTGTGGCCACCGATGCTCTTGCCTAGCTCCCCAGATATGGAGAGAAACAGACAGACAGAAAGACAGACAGACAGATAGACAGATAGGGGGAGAGAGAGAGAGCTTCTATAGGGGTGGAAACCAGAACAAGATTGTGAGGAGTTAAGAATAGGAGACAAAGAAGAGGAGACTACATTTTCTTTGCAGAAGTTCTCTTCATGAAAGGAAAGAGGAAGCAAAGGAGGTGAAGACTGAGATGTTAGGTTTTTCTGGGAGGAAAGGACTGAGCATGTGTTTGAGGCTAGAAGGAGTGAGGAAGACTGTCCTGCAGCTGGGGGAGAGCAGAGGACACACCACGTCCCTGTGTTCCTGAATCCTGAGTCTCAGCCTGAGGGCTGGGGTTGAGGTCCCAGGCGGGCATCTCCTTGGCCCCTGGGGACCCTCAGATCCTGAGGCCTGGGATGCCAAGGCCAGGTTGCTGCAGAGTGCACGTTTGTTAAAAGTCTCATTGCACTCTAATCTTTGGCTATACATGCAGAAAGAAGAAGAAGAAGGTTGGAGCTCCATCGAGGGCACTTTGCCCAGAGGAGAGGAGCCTAGGTGATTGCCTTCCCTTCACCTGGGCTCTCGTTGGCCCCCTGTCATGTTATGATGCTGCAGGAAGACCCACACCAGACGTGGCCCCTCAATCTTGGATGTCCCAGCCCCCAGAACCATGAGCTAAATAAATGTCTATGTTTTGTAAATTACCCAGTTGTTGTATTCTGTTACAGCAGCACGAAAGGACTAAGACAGTCAGAAAGCATTGTCTGAATTCAGAATTTAGAATAACCAGCCACCTTTAATAGCCAAATCACTGACCTGGCTTAGAGCTAAGCTCCCCTCGCCCAGTCAGGGAAAGTCTCCTGCAGCCCGGGAAGGGCTGAGGCTTCTCCCTGTTTCGCTGCCAACTCATCCTCCAGGCCGCTGGGGGTGGCATGTGTTGAGGAAAGGGAAAGTGATATAAGAAAATCTGAGCGTGACCTCACACAGCTGTGGGCTGGCTTTGTCCTCTTAGTGACTGGAAGGTGTTTAAGGCTGGCTTTTCCCTGAATGTCTCCTCCAAGTTCCCCCCGACCCAGGCATATGCTCTCTCTATGGGTGGCCACTCATACCTGAGAAGCAGATGTCCCTCTTCAGCAGTTTCCTGCTGCTGTGGTCCCTTTTCCCCTCTAGGTAACCCTGTTAGACAGGACTTGTGCTGGCTTTCAATCACGGTCAGGTGAGGCCATGGCCAGTCCACAAAAACACCTACGCATTCTTGGTTTCTACGAAATCGAAGGATGAAGGTGGAGCCCACTCTAGCAGTAACTCTTAGACTCTCAGCCAGAGCAGCAAGTCAGCCTGTCTCTTGCCACATAGATGTCCCCTGGGTCCCCAGCAGGAGTGGTTGCATAGTAGGGTCTGTGGCTAGTCCAGTTGATCCCCCTGCTTACTATGCCCGAGGGGAGGTCTCGGGCTCCTTCCACCTCCCCACTCCCTTGCGGAGAGGCCAGGGCAGGAAACCACAGCAGGGCTTTCTCCAAAAACCTGCTTCACACACAGCCTTCCCCCTCTCCACATGCAGAACCCTTCTCAGATCCTTGATTTCAATGTGGGTCCCAGAAGTTATGGAGCTATTTCTCCCATCTTGCATGTGCTGGATTATTCTGTGCCTTAGTCTAATACTATGTTAGTCCAGGCTGCTATAGCAGAATACCATGGACTGGGCAAGTTAAACATCTGGAGGCTGAAAGTCTGAAATCAGGGTGCCTGCGTGGTCAGGCTCTGGTGAAGGCCTCCTCCCAGCCCACAGCCAGCCAGTGCCTGCTCTATCTCCCCATGTGGGGAGAGAACTCTGGTCTCTTCATCCCCTCATGAGGCATCAGTTTCATCACGAGGCTTTACCTCCATGACTTCATCCAAACCCAATCACCTGCCCAAAGCCCCACCTCCAAACACCATCACAGAGAGAATTGCTGTTTCAATGTATGAATTTGGGGGACACAAACATTCAGTCCATAGCAAGCACTGAACTTTGTGATTCAGCACATATTATATCTTGGTGCCTCAGTCATAATTTCAATGTTCACATCCTTTCACTTGTGTTCGTTTTGTATTTTGCGTTATTTTTATAAAGAGCTATTGGCTTAGGAATAAGGAAGGCACCACATCAAACTACTTAGGCATGAAAAACAACCATTTGACCTTCAGAACTCAGAGGAGTCAAAAATAGAGCTTCTGTGTGGGCAACAGAAAGACACGTTATAACCTCAAGAAATCCTGCTTAGTGCCACATCCGTCATCGTCAGCCAGGTAACAGAGAGTCACACCTCCAGATTT
Organism: Mirza zaza; assembly: GCA_008750895.1. NCBI lineage: Eukaryota > Metazoa > Chordata > Mammalia > Primates > Cheirogaleidae > Mirza > Mirza zaza. The sequence continues at coordinate 42,702 of VSMD01116303.1, read as the reverse complement.
TGATATTATATGATAAAGGAGATACTGAACAACTCTAGTTGGAAAAAGACATCATAAACAGGGTTAAAATACAGAAATGGACTAGAAGAATATGTTTGCAAGACATTTGGCAGATGAAGAGTTAATAACCCATACAGAATGAGATGCATTTTTAATGAATAGAAAAAAGACAGAAGAACAACCCTCAAAAGTGGGCAAAGTGTATAGACAGTGTATCAGGCAGGCACAATCAGGAAATTAGAAAATACTCCGGGTATTTCAAACAGAGAGGATTTAACACAGAGTTACAAGGTACTAGAAGGGTTAGGAGAGCAAGGAGGACTGAGGCGGGGGGAAAGGTGCAGAAACAAAGGGAGCTGGAGTGATGCCCAGAGGAGACAGCCCACACCTGCTCCAGTGCTGTGTGAAGCTCTGACCCTGTGGGTTCTGGATCCACCAGGGGTGCTGCCTGGACCAAAGATGGCAATGCCTAAAAAATACCGCCCCTGCCGGGAATCTGGAGTCCCCCCACCTTTGCTGCCATCTCAGCAGCCCCAGCACCTGCCATGGGTGCTCTGCTCAGCCAGTGCAGGGAGCTTCCCACTTCCCCTGCTCCTCTGACCTGCTGCTCAGAGCCTCCCGGTGGCTAAACCCAAGGGAAAACCACCACCGCAGGGTGCCAAGACACAGGCCTAACAAAATCCCATCTCAGCAACACGGGGCAGAGTGGAAGGGCGAAGATCAGGCCGAGAGATGAAGGCAGAGGCCACAAAGAAGAGGAGGCACCCATGACCATGACCCTGAGTGTGACCATGCAGAACGCTCAGCCTCAGGCTTAGTGAGGAAAATACAACAAAAACAGTAATGGAATCTCAGTTTTAAGCAATTAGATTTGCAAAAATAAAAAATATTGATAATGAGCAATAATGATAAGGCTGTGAGGGTGAAAAAGCTATTTTAAACACTACTGGTGGGAACGTGTGATATCTTGTAAAGTAAAGGATGGTTTATTTAATTTTTTATGTTTTTCTTTGGATCTCAGGTGCACAGATTTGGATTAATTGTAATCTTTGGTTCATGAGATTTTTTTTTATCATTGCTTCATCCATGGCTTACTTGTAATTAATGAATTAGATAGTTATTTTAATATCTGCTTTTCTTTTCTTTCTTTCTTTCTTTCATTTATTGATTGATTGATTGATTGATTGTCTTTCTGCAGGAATTCTAGCACAATGTTAAATAGAAATGATGATGGGGAATCCTTGACTCATTTTTTTCAATTTAAAAGGAATCCTTCTACTATTTCTCCATTTAGAAAGACATTTGTTTAATATATTTTTACAGATATGCTTTAGCAGGTTAAGGAAATCCTCTCTGTTCCTAATTAGAATGACTTTTTAAAAACTCATGATTGTTTTCTTTCATCAAATGTTTTTCTGAATATATTAAAATTATCATCTTGTGTTTCCTCTTTTGACTGATTAACGTAGTAAATTATACTTATGACCTTTATAATATCAAACCATCCTTGCAAACTGCTATAAATGCAAATTAATTATGTTGCATCATCTTTTACACATATTGTCAGATTCCATTTTTTCAATATTTTGTATCTACATGCATGAATCAAAGAGGTCTAAATGTTCCTTCTTGCCTTTCAGTAGTAGTGGTATTAAGATTATGATGATTTCATAGAATGTTTAGAAGTAATCTTTCTTTTACTATTATCTGAAAAACTTTATATAAATTAAAATGATTTGTTTCTTAAAAGTTTATAGAGATAGTTTATGACCACATGGACATTGACCTATTAAAAATTTAAACATGCAAGTCCTCTGACATAGCAATTTCAGTACTAGCAATCTAGTCTATTGGTCTAAAAAGCACACTATATAAAGTTTTGTGCATATCGATGTTTATTCCAGCATTGATTTCAAGAGAAAACAAAGGGAAACAATCTGAATGTCTATGAGTAGTGAAATGGTTAAATATCATATATTCAACCAGGGATTATAAGGCAACTATTGTAAAAGATGTATTTAATTCTTTATGTTTATATCTGGAAAGATGTCCAAATTGTGAAGTAAACAAGTAATTTTAACAGAAAAATAAAAAAAGAAAGCAAGAAGAAAAAAGGAAAGGCGGTAGTCTGACCTACATATATTCGTCCACATCTGCATGTGCTCATTTAAGGGAAGAGCATTAATACAGAAATCATTTCTGCCTGCAAGGATTGTCAGAGTGACGTAGTTAAGGTCACGAGCTCTGGCGCTGGGCATTAATGTTGGGATTCCGGCTCTGGCACCTACTAACTGTGGACCTTGGACTTCTCTGTGCCTCAGTTTCCTCACTTGTGAGACAGGAACAGGAATAGTGCTGGAAGCAAAGTGCTGTTTTGAGGATTAAATGAACTACATTCCTGGCACACAGTGAGCGCTCGTGAATGGTGGCACTCATTTAAGTATTAATTATTTAGGTAATAGTATTTAAGCTGTTTATTATTTATTATTTCAGGACTTACTATTATTTAAGTATTATTTTAAAGGGCTATGAACTACTTTTAATACATATTCCTGTAGTTTTTGAACTATTTCAACGAATGCCATTTACTTTTGTAACTGAAATAATACTAAAATAGTGAAGGAAACATACCGCCGGCCGTATCAAGTATGTGAATGCTTTCTGGGAACAGCTGAGTCTCCAGGCAGCAGATAAATCTGTGGTCGCTTTTGATGTTTCTCAGAACAGAGCATTAAAGTGAGTCACAGCCTCTCTGGTAGCTTTTTATCATTCCAAATTGGAATCCGCATCGTTTCTACAAAAAATTATCAGCAATAACAGGCTCGCTTCCTGGCATAGTAATTAGAAGCCCAAATAACTGAGTGTTTTTATTTCCCAAACACTCGAGCCTGGAATGTGAGCACCGAGCGGGGCTGTGGTCAGAGCCAGAGCCAGCCCACCCGACACGACCTCAGTTGCTACTGGCGACTCACTGCCCCTAACAATGCCTCAGTTTCCACAGTAGCTCCTTCCTCACGGGGGCCGTTATGAGGATGTCATGATGAGATACGCTGCAGGTCTCAGCGGATTGCTTGGCATAGAGAACTCACTCAAACACGGTGAAGAAGATGATGGTGGCTGATTTCCAGGATAGAAATGCCATCCAAAAAATGGTGGATCTGACTAAGTAATAATTTAAAACTTTCGTAATTCAAGAAATCTTAAATAGGAAGAGAAGGCAAATCAAAATTTAAAAAGATTTTTTAACAAAGCACTTTTGTATGTCAACCACAGTGGAAAGTATGCAAAATAGCTTAACACTAATAGAAAAAAAAAATAGAGCTGGATGATTAAAGCTACAGAGAAGTACCCATCCCCACTCTCCACACATCCTTAGTGGGAAACTTTCCCCCAGCCTACTGACCTCTCCTTAACCTTCCCCCAGGAGAAGTAGACCCTTCTGACTGGTTCATTTCAGAAAACTAAATTCCAGGTGCTCAGCTCACCTGCCCCCTTTTTCCTTGTGGAAGCCAGGTGCCTGCAGGGGGTGACCCTCATCTGCTGACTGCCAGGCGGTGCCCACACCTGGGAAGACCTGTCCAGCTGTCAGTCCAGCTGTCTGTCCAGCCTGCCCTGCCTGGGCTGGGAGAAGGGTGTTGCTGAATTCGCACTTCAGACAGCAGGCCCATCAGGCTCTCACGTGAAGCTTCCTCCTCCACCTTCATCGTCATCGAGAATCAACAACAACATGATTTCTGATATTTTTGCCCCACCTGTCCTTCTTTAGTCTTATTTCTGAAATTGTTGGTTCTCTGGGCAGAGAAAAGAACTGTTCTTCATCGCGCTCCCTCAGAGACTTCCTCCACATGAGAAGACGCTTGCCGGACTGAGAATCAAGTGAACGCACATCAAAACGAAAGGGAAAGGCTGTGCCTGCCCTGCTGCTCAGGGTGGGGCAGGAGAAATGGGCACATTCACACCTGCCCGTGGTGCACCGTCACTGCCCATCTCGAGGCTGTGGGGCCGTGAGGATCATGAGTTTTAAAGCTAGAAATCCTTTGATCTTGTGATTTCACTTCCAGGACTCAACTCCAACAACCAAGAGTCACATACATTTTTCAAAATAGTAAGCTTAAAAGCAATTGAAATGTCCAAAAAGGGGGGAATGGCTGCAAAAAATCGTGGGCCAGCCACAGGATAGGATGTGGTAGGTTATTAAAAACGGTGTCTATAAAACATTCCATAACACACCGACAATGTGATGTGTTAAGAAACAAAATAGAGTACAATATTATTAGCAAAGTATAAACCCAGGGCTATACCTAAGATTTGGAAGGAGGTGCATGCAGACTCTAAAGGGATTCATATCTTCAGGGTTGGATTGAGAGTGATTTTCATTTTGCTTCTGTATTTTTCTACACATTACCTGCAAGCTGAAGAAGCTGCTTTGATAAAAAGAAAAATCACAGAGCAATGCAAAATTACTGTGATATGAAATGAGGCCCCTAGAAACACAGAGGACGGAGCTGCGGGCCTGTGCCGGTTGCTTGGGCGCGCCAGGAGGAAGGGCGTTTGAACACTGAAAGGCTCACGCCTGCGAAAGAGGGAAGGAAAGACAGTCTTCCGGCAGGGAGGGCCTGTCAGAGCACACAGAGATCTCACGAAGGGCAGCCGCCTGGGAGAATCTTTTGCTGCTTTTGTGGCAGAACGTTGCTTTAGCGATTCAGACACGCAATGCTCTGTCTCTGTGGTCCTGCCAGAAGCTTCCATTTCACCTCTGACCACTTGCCGTGCTCTGTCCATCACCTGGGTCAAGTGTGCACACCTGTCGGCTCCCTCCATCCGGGCCCACGTCATTCACCCCACTCACCCACGTGGAGAGGGCTCAGGTGAAGCCTGAGATCGGAAGTTTCCTCTATGACCAGAAGAGGGCGCTGTGGTGCAGGATGGGTGTCCAAAAACTGCCAAGACTTAGGTTCAGGTTCCCACTTTGTCCTTTTCCGAGTCTACGTGGGTGACGTGGGCAGAATGACATCTCATCATAGGGTTCCTGCAAAGATCAAATATTATACAACAATGACGTGCAAACGCTTTACAAGCTGAAAGGAGATCTGTGACTACGTGGGATTATTAACGTCCATCGACACTTTACTCATTGTTAAACTCCCAGTTGCTGCGCTACTAGCTTTTACCCGAGGCTTCTTCTCCCGGCTGCGTCTTGGCGTCTGCCTGCTTGCATGGACTGTGGCCCTGTCCATGTCCTCCTCCTGCACTTAGGGCTCCAGGGCCTTGTTGTTGCAAAGCGTTGCTGGGCTCGGCTCCTGACTCAGTTTGACCAGCTGTCGGGGCCTCAGTGTGGCCCACAGCCCAGGAGGTAGGGCCTGGCACTCCTGGGCCAGGCATGCATGGCCCCCACCATCAGCATGTTGAATCTTGGCTGCAGTAACAAGGGCCTCCCCAGCACAAAATACCCAGGCCTTTGCCATGACTCTGGCTCAGAGCTTTTCTGTACAGTTGTGTAGATTGTGCACTGCACACCCCAGGGGGTCCTGCTCATATTTTAGTCTATAAGGAGTGAAGAAAGGCCTGAACAGCTGCAAACAGCAGCCCTGCTAAGGGCATAACTACCCAGCTGCGAACCAGGCAGGTGACCCTGGCTTCTTCATGAAAGGCCCTGGACATGAGCCCTGGCCTGGCCTCTGTCACTTGTAAGACAGGGAAGATCTCAGAATCTCTCTGGACCTCAGTTTGCTCAACTGTAAAGTGAGGGGTGAGAAGGCTTGATTGCTCATCTAGACATTCTAAACTGTACTATCTACTTGATTCTAGAATCTTTCAGACCTGCCCTAATCCACCTGTACCAGGGGGCTCCGGGAAGTGTCCTGATATCACCAGATTAATGCCTGGGCTCAGCCAAGGGATTCAGGATCCCAGCTCTGCCCTTCTCCGGCACAGCCTTAAACCCACCGTGGTTCTTGGCCCCCAATCTAGCATCCCCCTTCCAACCTCACAGGGAGCCCTTCCTAGAGGCCCTAACAACAGGCATTTCCATCCTACTGGGCTCGTGCCTTCATGCCGGACCTGCTGGAGGTAGACACAGGCAGAGAGGAGCAGGGAGGGCAGTAGCTGTAGGTCTGTCGGGCAGGGGGTCTCTTGGTGCCCTGCAATGACACATGTGAGTCTGTCTTCCCCACCTCTCCCCAATGGTGGCTACAGAAGGTCAATGCTGAAGCCAGGTACGATACCATCTAACAGACATCGTGCCCCAGGTACCTTAGGAGGAAGTGGAGACAGAAGTGAGAACAATCTCCCAGACTCACAGGACACTGGCAAGGACACCAAGCTAACTGAATTGCTGGGTCCAAGATGCCTGTGGCTACTCCATGGTGGTGGCCTTTTAAGGGGACCTGGCCTGCATGTGCCTGGTGTGCGCAGCTGGAGGGTGGCCTGCAGAGGCAGGGCCGTTAGCTGGCAGGAATGCAGGGTCAGCTGGGCGGGAGAGCACAGGAGCCATGGTTCCATTTATCCGGAGGTACTTGGCAGTCACTAAAGGCATTAAGCAAGGGAGTGATGCAATACGCTGTGTGTTTTAAAGAGATCATTCTGGCTGCCTGCGGAGATTAAGCTGGAGATGGGCTAAGGGGACTCAGGGAGACCAGCTGCTGCGCAGTAGTTCCCAAGAAGGGCGTGGCTGCAACAGAGACAGAAAGCACATGGACAGGGCCATGGAAACCAGATGGACCCAGCCGATGTGTGTCAGACACTCTTGTGTGTTGGGAGCTGAGTCTCTAACCACGGGCAGCTTGGCCTCTGGAACAACAGGTGCTGAGGATAGAGCCCGGGACGATAGAAACCTGTGGCCAGGGGTGAGCATGGGTACTGCAGGATGCCCGAGACCAGACACGTCCTGGCAGAATCAGCCAGAGGAGAGCGAGAGAGGGGAAGAGACTCAGGAAACTTCCACCTGCCCGGCCAATTCGCCTGCCTGCTCCACCCCACCCCGCCCCAGACAACACCCATACACGGAACTGTTTTCACCATCTGCCCAGCCAGGGCTGTGTGGACACCTGTCGACCACCAGCAGGGGACCAGACCAATTAAACCAGGAACTTTTCTACACGGTTTGGACTGAATGGTATATCGGGAGACAACATCGCTCTATGTGGGTGCACAGCGCACTCTGACATGATTCATTTTTCACTCCTCTGAAACAATGGCAAACCTGCAGGCAGAACAAACCACATCCGGAGAGGAAAATGATAAAACTTCAGCAAGAATAACCATGGTGACAATCTTGCAATTTGGAGGCTGTAAATAAGAGATATGTTTACCTTGGAAATGCAACTGAAAAAACAAAAGCTCCAATGACAACAGCCTAGTAACAATCTTCTCTTCTGGGCTCATCTATAAGGAAAATACAGATAATAAACTATTTCCCAGGGGCTATATGTAAATTCAAGATTTCCTTTTGACATAATGGTATGAAAAATCCTCGTAGAGGAGGTGAATCATTCAGGCTTTTCTTTTAATAAAGCTTTTTATTCTGAGATAATTGTGGATTCACCTGTGGTGTTAAGAAATAATAGATTCCATGTACCCAGTTTCTCCCAGTAGTAGCAGTTTCCATAAGGAAATTGACATTGACACAATGGTTCAGTTTTGAAGGACTCTCAAAGAGATACATTGTCATGTTTGAAAATATAAAAAGTAACACTTCTTATTTAAAAGTAAAAAAATACTAAAATGAAATTACAAGAAAACCAAACAGGGAGAAAATGCTTTTGTATTAACCCTAGAAAGGCGTTTATGTCTGTATAATGAGCATGTTCACACATTTTTAAGAAAAACATTAAGTGGCCCTTGAAATATTTTGATGGCCTATAGAATTATAACTAAGAGTAATATCTAAAGAAATGTTATGAGGCAACGTCGGATGAATTCACTAATTGAGGTAAGGTTGTTTTGAGGAATCACTGTTTGATCTGACCTTCCTAAATTAGTTTTCCACCACAATCTCTTATGTTTAGGAACTTACCAGTGTTACATTGTAAATATCTTGTATCTTTTTACCCATTAATTCATTTAACCAATATTTATTTACAGCTAGCTATTGGTCAATTATTTTTTTAGATGTTAGGAAAACAGGAGTGACCCCAAAAAGAGTCCTTTGGGGAGTTGACATTCTAATCCATCCCCATATTTTGTCCCAACTATAATTGCCCTTGCTTAGGATTTCATCATATTCCAGAAGGATCATCACAGAAGCTTCCAGAGGAATCACCCTCTGTGCAGGCTCTCCCCTGTCCCTTAGTTTACACTCTGCACTGCTGATCCTTCCAACAGACACAGATGATCATGTCGTGCTCAGGGTCAAAATTCAGCCCAAGTTTCTGTCTCTTACTTCCACACAAGAGCAGTTCCAAGCTCCTCTGTAGCGTGTGGTGGTCCAGCCCCTACCTCCTGAGCATCTCAGCATTCTCCGCCTTCTTCTGGCTCGGCTTCCCGTCTCAGCACCTGCTCCTCCTTAGGCTAGATCCCTCTTGCTTTTCTGCCCCCAAAAGTCCTACTCATTAACCTTCTTGTCTAAACATGACCTCCACTGTTGCATGAAACAGAGAAAACTCCATGTCGTGGGAGATTTTGTTTACTTGGACATCACCCAATAACTACCTGTTAGTTGGTTTAATGTGCTGTCACTCTTATGAGCAAAGAGATACCTTTGTGTGTTTCAGCGTTGTTTGTGCCTTCATGCCTTTGAACGGTAGTATTAATTACTAGTTGAAGAGACAAAATTTGGTCTTTTTTCTTCAACTTTGGGTTTTTTTTTATTTTAGTGGCATTGACTACATCGTCATTTCTTTATAAGATACTTGCATTTCATCTTTCTGAGTTTTCTAAACTTTTCCTTTGCCTGTCTATTAATGGAATATTCTAGCTTTTCTCATTGATTCATATGAACCATTTATTTATCAACATTTTAAATCCTTTCTCAATATTATTTATTGGGGGAAAACTGGGAGGGATCTTAGCCTGTAATTTGCCTTTCACATATTTTGTGATGTTTGACATAAAGTTTTTGTGTGTACTCAAAGCTATCCTTTTTAATGCCTTCTACCAGATTTAAGCTTAGAATGTCCTTACTTCATCTGGCGACCAAGGAGTTATTCTCTCTTATTTTTTCTACGTTTTAAAATAACTGAGTTCTAATCAATCTGCAGTTTATTTTGTAAAGTTAGAAGTGGATATTTTCTCCCAAAATCTTGCTAATTATTGCACCATCCTTGATTGAGAAATCTTTCATTTCCCCATGAATTAGTGACACCTCATTTAACGTATGTTAAAGACTGATCAGTTTTTACTGAACATGGCAGTGTTCACTGGTCTCCTATTTCTTGCACCAGTGACATGCAGAGTCACCTGTCTTGCATTCACCGCATGCTATAAAGTCTGGGAAGCAAGTTCTCCTGCATTTCTCTTTGTGTAGAAAGTTTTCTTAGGTATTCCCACCTATGTGTTCTGCCAGATTTATCTGGGAAAGCCACTCAATTTAAAACATAGATTTTCCATTCTAACACATAGCTATTCCATCTTAAAAAAAAATTTTTTTTAGCTTAAATTTTAGTTTTATTTATTTGGCCCCTTTGGATGTATTATTAAGGATAATCTTATCTATTTTATTTTGTGGGTGCTGTTATAAAAGGGCTATCTTTTCGTTATACATTTTAACTGGCTAAATGCTCCTGAACACAAATTTTACTTACTCTGGTGTATTTGCAGTGAGTTTGGTGACTTTCATAACTTCCCTTATAAATTTTTCGACTATTAGGTAGAGCTCTTGAGTTTCTGTGTATACTCGTGGAACGAACTGAGGATGGGGTGCTTGTCACTCCACGCACCAGGCTCACAGAAGTCCATATATATGCAGTACCAGCCCAGCAGAGTTAACGGATCATGACAGAGGTCAGGATGAGGCTTCCCGTTGGGAGGAAGGGAGGTTGGGGAGGGGGGAGTCCTCCCTGGGCCCCTGCCACTCTGGTGCTCTTCCTGCTGTGGCTGCAAGGTTACACGGGCGCACTCAGTGTCTACAAGTTAATTGAGCTGTGCATTTATGATCTATGGATTTTTTTGTTTGTATGTCTTTTTTTAAAATGGACACATCACTTTTATTGACAGCTTAGGGCCACAATGGACAGTTTCACAGAACAGAAATAAGATAGTCCAGAGACAACGGAGTGTAAAATTGCGTTAATAGAAGACAGGTTCATACTCTTCACCCCCCCCTCCCCCCCAGCACTGTCTCCTCCAGTCTCCGCTAACCCTCTCGAGGGCGGCTTGAGTTAGCAGCCCTTACACGGCGACTCACACTCTGCCCCACTGTGTAAAAGAATAAAAGGGCCCTCTATAAAATACCTTAAAACGTATTACCTATTTTATACCTTATACCTTAAAAGAATAGTTTAACAAAACCCAAACTTCAAAATTTAATTAACAAATTACTTAAACTACTGTTCCCTAAGGAGACGCTCCGTCTCCATCTCCTCTTGCCCCACCCTGCCCTGCACACTGGCACGCCCACGTGTCGGGAAGGGTCTGAAGAGGGTCCATGCCTCGCCTGCCACCCACATGGTGGCAGCCCCCCGAGTCCCCCGAGGACACTGCCCTGGGAGGGGCTGGCGTGCAAATCTCTGATGGAGCTGGGTCCTCGCAGGGCTGGTGAATGAGGACCGAAGCTTTGATGGTTAGCCCACTACCCGAGCAACGGTGCCGACACCGAGACAGAAAGAACCACACTTGTAGAGAGACAGCAACGAGGCCAGGGCAGGGACACAAAGCTAAAAGGAATCCCCAAGAGCCCCCTGACGTGTCGTGGTCAGATATGCAGGAGAGAAGAGAGAGACAGACCAGGTTGGGATTTCCATCCTCGCTGTGACTTGGTAAGAGCCCTCCTCCCCGTGAGAACAGCAAGGCGCGTCAGTTGCTGGGATCTGGGGCTTGGGGATACTCAGCATTTAAAGGCAATTTCATAAAAGGCTTCACAATTTTATAAAACGATCACAATGTCAAAAAAAGACTTGAAAATGGTTGGGGTTGTTTTGTTTTCATATCTTTGGGGCGATAAAAAGCTCAGACACTACAGAACACCTCCAAACCCTCGAAAATGCACATAAAATGTCAGGGTCTCTAAGCATCCTGAGGTTTATCCACCGGGCCCCCTGGGATCTATGGATCCCAATATCTTAATCTGAAATTTGTGCCTATGAAAATATATCCAAGATATTTTGTTACGTGAAAACAAAATGCACTGCACACAGTACACATAGCTTGATCCACTTTTCCTTCCAGTATCATATGTCAATCAAAATTCATCATCTGACATTGGAAGATTAAAAGATTTCTTTTGTCTCTCTTAAAATACACTATCTTTCTAACTTTCTTTTTTTTTTCTATATATATTAGTTGGCCAATTAATTTCTTTCTATTTATAGTAGAGATGGGGTCTCGCTCTTGCTCAGGCTGGTCTCGAACTCCTGAGCTCAAATGATCCGCCCACCTCGGCCTCCCAGAGAGCTAGGATTACAGGCTTGAGCCACCGCGCCCGGCCTCTAACTTTCTGAAGTATCTTAAATAGCAAATACATTACTTTTTGAATGTATCTAAACATGAAAAAGTTTTAAAAGAAATTAGGTGTGTTTCCCACAAACCCAAACTCTGACCTAATCTTACATCTTGGATGGCTTGAAGCAGTGGGCTGAAGCGGCCACCAAGTCCCAGAGTCTTAGTCACTCAGCCCTGAGCAACTCGACCAGCTGCCAGACGTCCGTCCCTGGTCACTTCCATCCTCCCTCCCTCCACGCCCCGCCCTTCATCTGCTCTGTAAGTGCTTCTTTCTCGGCCACTGCCGGGCCACCTGCCTCACAGACCGACGTGGCCAAGGACATCCGAATGTCAGGTGGGCCTCTGCACAACTGAGCTGGGGTTCTGTCGGGCCGCTCGGCAGCCCTGTTCTGTCACCAAGACACTGCATTTCTCAGCAGCAAAAGCCCCTGCCTGTTCTTGACGACTCATCGATTCATTCATCACCTGTTGACTCGGACATTTATTCAGCACATGTTTACATAGAACCGAATGTGTAGGGGGTTCTGTAGAAACAGAGAAACTAGCTATACAAGGGAAGTGGAAAATCCACCCAGCTAGAAATTCAGAAAACAGGCTCTGACAGCTGCTGAGCTAAGCATCATGTGAAAGGGAGTCACTTCTCACGAGAGATCAAAGAAATGCAAACTGAAATGACAGCAAATTGACATCTTCACTTGTCCGTGATTAAAATAAAATTAGAAAACTCAGTATTGGTCAAGGTGTGTGATAACAGGCAATTTCTATCCATTGTGGGAGACCAGGTATCAATACAGGTGTGGCAAGGTAATTTAGTGAGATACTCATCTGTGCTCCATTCCCTCTAAATTTTTCTTCCTTCAAGGAAGGTAGAAGACTGTATTCAATTCCTATTGCTTTGTAACAAATCACCACCAATTTGGCAGCTTGAGACAAACCTCGTTTATTAGCTCACGACTTGGTAGGTCGGAAGCCCAGGCAGGGTTCAGCTGGGTTCTCAGGGTCTTACGAGACGGATCAGGGTGTCTGCCACCTGCCATTCATTTTGGTGGTCCAGGGGGGACAATCTACTTCCAAGCTCGTGCAGGTTCTTAGCCGAGTTCCACTCCTTGCTGCTGGGGGACCGAGGTCCTTGTCACGCAGGAGCTGCTCTCCGCTCCTGGAAGCCGCCCGCATCCCTGGTCACCCAGCCTCCCTCGGCCTCCAAGGCTAGCATTTGGTCACCCTCACGTAGCGTCCCTCGCACGCTCTGGATTCCTGCCTCCAACATGACCCCGAACACTCGTAAGAACTGGGCTGGTTGGTTCACACAACTGTTGCAAATAAATAGAATAATTTAATAAACAAAACAGTAAATAAAACAAAACACCAAGTTTTGGCGTGGCGTTTACACAGTATTTTTGCAGCTGAAACAGGGTGGCCTGGCCCCAGGTCCCTTGACCCAGACGGGGAGCCAGCCCCAACAGCGGCAGGAGAGTGTTTGGTGGAACAAAGACGAGGGGTGCTGGTTGTTTCTTTGTCCCTTTTTCTTGTCTGTCTCGTGAAGGTTAATTCTACTTGTGTCTCTCAATTTCACCCCTTCTGCACGTGCACACACACACACACACAAGCCCTTGCCCTGACAGAGAAGAGCAAGGACGGGCGACTTGGGTGGCAGACTTCGAGAGGTTTCCAGCACCTGCTTTTAAATCTTAAAAGCCTTGTGAACCACACCAGGGCTCAGAGTATTTTAGCGTGCTTTGGCCGGAGATGTTAAACTCTGACGTCACAAAGTCCACAAAGTGGTGAGGGCTGTGGGGAAAGGGGAAGTCTTTGCTGGCAGACGGTGGGGCCCAGCCAGGAGGGCGTCAGGCTAGAGGCCTGCACTTCCCTCTCGCTTCCGCAAGAGGAAAGGACCGAGCTGGCCGGGTGACGCTGGTGTTGGGCTCTGGTTTCCATTGGACGTCACAGTGAGAAGCCGCGGCATTTTTATTTTGGGATTTGGCACTCTGCCCCCAGGGCCCCTGTTCTCACATCCAGCTCTGCCTTCAGCCCTCTGCTCAGCGATCCCGCTTGCAGTCCTCTGTTTGCTTCTGCCCGCTACATACCGTGCTCCCACCCCCAGGACATACACACGCATGTGCACACTTACACACACGTGCACACGTACATACACACACAGACATGCACATGCACATACACACAGGCACATCTTCAGATACGGACACACTCACGCACATACACATATACACACATGAACATAAACTCTCGAACACACAGACACGTGCTCACGCAGGTACACGTGTGCTACAATGCACGCGCATACACACAACTTCCAGCCACGCGACAGGCACGCGTGTGGATCTTCTTCCCTGACTGTGCGTCGGCCCTCAGTGCTGCCCCTGCAGTCGGTCGTCACAGCGTGGAGACCCAGAGCCGCAGAGCAGGCCCCGGGCCAGGGCGCCAGACGCCAGCTCGCCGCGGGCCGCGCCCGCCCTCTCTGCTGACACAGGTTCGGATCTAGATCATAAACCCCTCACGTGCCTTCATCTTCCTTTCTGTGGCTCATTTTCCCTCAAAATCGCCTCTTCTCTTCCCGCCAAGCCCTTCGATTATCTTTGTGTTGCTGGAAGCTGAGCACGCCCCACCCCGGGCGTTAGATGCCCACGGGCCGCGAGCCAGGCGCCCTTCCCAGACACAGGCCCAGCAAGCCTCACACCCCGCTGCCGTCCGCCTGTCCAGGGCGGCCTCTCCTGCATGCTGGCTGTCCCCACGGTGAGCGTCTGGCTCCAGTCCACACCTCCTGCAGCTGCGAGCTGCGCAGAGCCAGCCGGGTACCAGCTTTGAACTTCCCGACTGCTGGAAGGTGTCGGCGGAGGACAGAGTTATCCTCGGTGCTTAGGCTGGCTTCCACTTCACTTGGGAAGGGAGATTTAAACAATTCTGAGTGGCTTTCTATGAGACGTTCCTTTATAGTGAAGTTGGTGAAGCGCCTGTGTCGTCGGGCGGGCCCCAGCCCGGGTCTGCGTCACGAGTAGGAACTGGGATGCCCCTGGGAAAGCCACCTCTGCAGGGACAAAGCCCCCAGAGGATGGCTTCTCTGGCGGCTGTGATTTTCAGGGACTGGCGCATTTTACCGAGTTTGCAGAGGCAGCTGTCACGTGATGAGAGGCGCACACCGGGGACCCCTCTTTCCTTCCAGGGACTCATAAAGGCTGTGCGTGACTGACCCGCCCCCGCTGCCACACAGCTTTGCCGAGTAGCCACCCGTGGACACTCCTGGCCTCCGGGCTCCCGGTTCCTGCCAGTTCACAGCCCGAATCCCAGCTCAGGGAGACAGCGGGCGACTTCAGTGCCTTCATTTCCCTGACTCAGCCCAGGTACCCCCAGGCCGGGCAGGGCCGGTGTGCGCTGGGATCTGGGCCCCTCCTGCCGGCTCCTTCAGGAGACACCAGGCACCCAGGCTGGCTGGCAGCAGTGACCGGTCCCCCGAGTCCCCAAGCTCTTCCCACAGATGCCATCACAGGTGCCATCCGCTCTGTCCTCACCTGCACATGGATACAGCTGCTTGTAGCCTGGAAACAAACCACCTAAACGTCTCCTTAAAACCCTAAAACCCCACAGCGCGGAACTCACGGCTCCTCGTTTTCTCAACCTGGCCCAGATACCCTATTTTAAGAGTGATCTCCGGGGGGGGGGGGGGGGGCAGGGACGAGATGGGTGCCCAGGACACAGAAATTAAGAAGAGTGTGTCAATGTCGACACCCTGATTGTGAGACAGTACTACAGTGCTGCAAGGTGCCACCACAGGGGGAAACTGAGTAAAGAGTACCCGGGATCTCCCTGTATTATTTTTTACAACTGCATGGGAATCTATTAATACAATGATCTCAAAGAAATAAAGCTAAATGAAATGAAAAAGCAGCCAGAGACACACCAGGTTGCTGAGGGTGTTCTGGTAAGCCTGCATTCCTTTGGGTCTCTTTTATCTTTATCTTTCTCCTTTGGGTTTTCTTTCTCTTGTCCCTTTAGATTAGTGATCGTGTCTTGTACAGTTTCCCTGGAGGAGGCTGATTCTATTAAGAGTAATAGCCCGTGGTTGTACCTGCGGCAAACACAGGTAAGGGGTGCCGGGTCTGGTTTCCTGATCAAAGTATCCCCCCGCCCCAGGGGTTTTCCTGGAGTCACTTTTCCCTTCCGCAGACATCAGCTGGGCGCCGGCGTGTGGTCATTCGGGGTGCTGAAGCTTCCGGCTGGAATACAAAGCCACGATCACAGACCCTCTGCCAGAACAACCCGGAGCAGAGGGAAGGGAAGGTACACGGGCAGTCAGCAGGTTGTAACACTCTGACCACTGTCACCAGCACGGGGATGGAGCTCTTGCCCAGCCTGTGCTGGTGGCCTGCCTGGAAGAGGTGGCCTAGGCTTGCTCTTTAAGGTGAGAGGAAATGACATCTGCTTTGCCTCTGCTGGGTCACCTTTACCCTCCTGTTTCCCGGCATCTTCAGCACAGTGGGGGCACCCGGTCCCCGGTGCACACGTGTAGCTCAACCAGCGTCACCTAGCCATTACCCATCACATGGCC
Source organism: Mirza zaza (assembly GCA_008750895.1). Classification (NCBI taxonomy): domain Eukaryota; kingdom Metazoa; phylum Chordata; class Mammalia; order Primates; family Cheirogaleidae; genus Mirza; species Mirza zaza. Next base: position 26,546 of record VSMD01116303.1, on the reverse strand, counting down.
TCACATGCTTTGTTTGGGGGTTAGACCCATTCAGTGCCGAAATAATGCAACTGAGAATATTTATGAGAGGGACCAAGGTGAGAATTTAGGCCGAGGAAAGAATTAGGAAAACTGAGCAATGTCGGGCGTGCTGTAAAACATAAGTGGGCTGGATCTCGATCATCTCGACCCACCGCTCAGTGGGACAATTCACCCAGTCTTTCTGCAGCCTCTACAGAGTTTCAACTTGTGTCCACCAAATTAAAAAAATAAAACAATAAAAACCCCTAAATTTCTTAAATGTACTCTCCACTTTTTCCCCTCCTGCCTCTCACTGCAGATGGGAAGGACGTCTTGCTGTATTTAAGGACAACTTTATTCCAGTGGCCCCCTGAACCACCAGAGGAATCTCCAGTGGGCTTGTGGTGGCTTAGAAAGTTCCAGATAAGTGGTCCTCAGAATCCCCTGGAGGGCTTGTGAAAACACAGGCTGCCAGGCCCCATGCCCAGAGTCTCTGCTTCAGCAGGTGTGGGGTGGGGACCAGGTGACCAGGCGATGCTGGCATGGACGCTCTGGGGACCACACCTGGAGAACTGCTGCTGTAGGCACCTTCTTGGGGCGCAGGTCTCCCCCTTTTACAGCCCTGAGGCCTCCTGTAGTCAGGACAGGTGTATGGCTGCAAAAGGGATAGGGACCGGCGAATCCTTAAATGGACTCACTGGCGCACGCCTCACTACTTGCTACAATGTCCCTGCCACAACCAACGTCTCTGGGGAGTCAGGGGACAGGAATAAGAATTCCGAGCTAGAAATCCGGTGGCCCCCACTGCCCCGGCTTTAGTCTAGACGCTGACACTTGCTTCCCGGTTGATTTCAGGAAAATGACACACGCTCTCCATTACTCTGTGGTTTTCTCCACTTAAAATCCCCTCTGTCACACCAGGCCTTATAGGATAAAGTGAAATAAAATATATGAAAGCCATTTTAAAAATTATAATTAATTGTTTTCTTTCTGCTTGGCTGCTGAATCACACAACAGGACAGAGCACTGGAAACATGACACTCAAAACCGAGTTTCAAGACCTCACACTCGACACTCCCATAACAGTGGGCAACAGACACAGGAGCAGGCAGTGAAAGGGGCTTCCCCTGGTGGACAAGACCCTTGACATTGGCCTTCGGTAACAAGCATGTCGGGCCCCCAGTGAGGAGCAGTGGGTGATGTGGGGGGTTGGGGGGATTCATAACAAGCAGGAATCTCGGAGCAGGGCAGAAGCAAGGCTCAAGCAGGCAGTTGTGCTGCTGTGTCTCAGGACTCAGATGGTTCAGCCCTGCGGGCAGTGGTCCCAGGACAGGAGTCTCACCGCTGGACGTTGCAAGCGCCTCCGACCCATTTCAAAGCCAGGTACACCTTGGACCTGGCCCGGTGGCTTACGTCTGTAATCCCAGTGTTCTGGGAGGCCGAGGTGAGAGGCCAGCCTGTGCCACACAGCAAGACCTAAAACAAAACATAAAGCAGCTGAACCTGCTGGCTTGGATGTCAGACGTTAATGAGACAGGTACCAGCAAGCAAGCCTGGACACCAGCACCGAGTTTGCACCAAAGCAGGAAGCCTCGGATCCCTTCTGACTGAGGAAAGAACTGGGGCCTGGAGGAGCCTAGCTTGCTAAAGGCGTGAGTTCAGGAGTGTGGCCGATTAGACTAACGGTCCCGCCTTCTGCCATGTGACCACGCAGTACTCCCTCCCCCAAAGAGGAGGGATTTGCAACGTCATGGAAGAAGCAACAGTTACAACAGGATGTGCTAAGTAACATGGGAGGGACTTACTCAATAGGTGCTATAACAGTTCAGAGAGACAAGGGCCAAAACATGCCATGGAGGTCGGCAAAGTCTGAGTGAGGATCTTGTCTACCGGCCAAAGCCGCCCTGACTGCCTGCTCCCCAGGCAGAAAGGACATGTTTTCAGAGACAGCCCTTGAGCCAGACAGCGGGAGGACAATTAACCAGACAGCTCCGAGCCTGCCCTGCGTTGAACACAAGGCAGTTTGCTTCCAGGTAGAATAGAAAACAACTGACACCAAACCAGGGTTTGACTTACATAGGAAACAATTAACTTCCCGGCTCCAAGGCTACAGAATGCCACTCTGGTCAGTGATCTTGCGAACAAAACCCGTGATACCTCGAATGGTGCAGTTGGGTCAGTCCCTGTCCATTGCCACTCCTGAGTGGGGACATTGCTGACGCAGAGAACCCAAACGTAGTGGCTGAGCAGGTGTCTTCTTGCCCACACACCACGGACTGATACCCGCAGGCCGCTGCAACAGCAAAATCAACTTCCCACAGAGAAAATGCTGAACATGTGACCGACTCTTCCAGAAGTCCTTTGTAAAAAGTCCTCTGTACGTCTTGATTGTGCATCATCTGGAAGATTCTTTGTTTGCCTGCAATATTCAGTACAGGACCTGGGGGGGCGGTGAATTCCAATGTGGAAAGCAAAGAAAAGGAGAAGGGCTGCAGTTTCTAAGTAATTGATATCTTTCCTTTCATGATTTTATTTGAGTTTATAGAACAGAGAATTGCTGGAAGCAGCCAATGACGGACAACAAAGTCAAGCCACTTCTGTGCTCAGCCCAACATCTTTGGGATACGCCTGTGCCCTTTGTCCAGCATCTTCCAGGGCAGCCAAAGCTTCTTCACCCTGAAGACTTGGGCAGCCAAACCAGAACTGTGGGTAGAGCTGATCTGTCTCTACCTCCCAGCTGCACGTGCTGATCGAGGCTAGCTCTCGATCTGGAGAGCAAGCACTTTTGACACCTTCTCCCCCAAAAGCTGATGCTGTTTTCCTAGACTTTTTGGAGGGAGAGTGAGCAGTCATGCTTAACTGTATTAATATAAGTCATTGCTTGGACTATGTAACTTCTCGAGATATTTCTTAGAGGGTTACTATCGGTCACAAACACATTACGTGACTCGGAGAACAACTGATTTCCCCTTTTTAAAAATGGAGAAACCACAAGGCAGACAGATGAGGTAGCTCTCCCCGGCTCACGCGGAAAGATCTGTGTCACCCTCCGAGTAGCTGAGACAGCTCCAGCCTGCTTGGGCTCACGAGGGAGAAGTGAAAATCTCTGTGCCGCAGAAATCAAATGCACAACGTGAAAACTCCACGTGTGAGCAGGAGAGCCACGAGGCTGAAGGGGCATGGCCATTAGGAAGGTGGTTTCGCAAAAGCCCGGGGGTTTGCGGCATCACAGAGACGCAGGGGAATGGGTTGCCAGTCAAAACAAATGAAATAAAGCAGTGAACAAGACGGCTCTTGAACACACGCTGTCTTTCGTTTCACTGGCTCGCGAATTTAATATCAAGTTGCCAGGATGAGGCCAGAAGGCTCTTTGCCAGAGAGTCTCCAAATCCCAGCTGGTTTAGCAGAGAGACTTCCAGCGGCCACTTTGCAGAGGAGGTGGTGAGAAGTGGTTGGCTTCTGGACAGAGACGGCAGGGGAGGCCCACAGACTGTGCACGTGGTTCAGATACAGGCGTGAGAGCAAGAGAAGGCAGGACACGCCCAAGGCAGGGCCTGGGCACCCTCTGGCCCATGTGCCCCAGCTGCGAGGGATGTGTTTGCCTTCCCTGCCCCCAACTCTCTGGCACTCGTGTGACCTCCCTGCCCACCAGTCCCGCGCCTATGCGTGTTTGCCTCCCTCCGTCATAGGCCCTCTCTTTCCTCTTCCGTAACCCGGGAAAGGGGTGGTTTTGACTTTTTGCATGGGAAATTTTAGCCGCACACTTAGGGCCCGTCTGTCTGCACGCATTGCCCCCCGGCCACGAGTGTGCGCAGAGCAGACAGCGGCTGCAGTCAGGCGCTGAGACAGTGGATTAGCAAGAGTCCCGTCCTGCTAAGTAGCCAGGAGACAATGTTTCGACCCACCGGCTGCCACCAGGGCGATGTCTGATGGTGAGAGACAAGACACAAGGGTGGGAAACCACTGCTGAGGAAGAGGAAGGGTCGACTGTGCACGCCCCCGAACCCAAAATGTCACAAACAGCACATACCCTCACTGCACGTGAGTCCTCGAGCATTTCCTCTTCTCTTCTCTTCCATTTAGTTTTGTTTTTGTTTTTGTTTTTGTTTTTTTGAGACAGAGTCTCACTCTGTTGCCCAGGCTAGAGTGAGTGCCGTGGAGTCAGCCTAGCTCACAGCAACCTCAAACTCCTGGGCTCAAGCGATCCTCCTGCCTCAGCCTCCCGAGTAGCTGGGACTACAGGCATGCACCACCATGCCTGGCTAATTTTTTTTTCAACATATTTTTAGCGGGCCAATTAATTTCTTTCTATTTTTAGTAGAGACAGGGTCTCGCTCTTGCTCAGGCTGGTCTCAAACTCCTGACCTTGAGCGATTCTCCTGCCTCGGCCTCCCAGAGTGCTAGGATTACAGGCATGAGCCACCCCGCCCGGCCTTATTTTCTTCCATTTAGCTTTGTTTTTTTAAAAATGCTGTTCAAAGTTCACTAAACAGATTCTCCATCCTCTAACTCACAATTTAGAAAATCACTCTTTCAGACAACACTAGATGAGAATATCATTCTTGCTGAAATAAAAAAAAGCCTTCAGGCTGCTTCTGACCCAGCCACCTTCTAAAGGGCGGAGGGCAGAGCCAGCAGCGGGCAGGTGGCCGAGGGGCTCATCTCCTGAAGGCACTGAGCTCCCTGGAGATGTGCAGGAAAAGCAGCCTGCTGGCTTTCCTCCTGCTGAGCTCCCTGCACCCCCACCTCCCGCTCAAGCTGTCACCCCAGCCCTCCATGGTGGCCCCAGGGCCCGGCCGGGGTCTCACCGACCCCTCCTCTGGGACTGGCACTCCGTGTACAAGTGGGACACTGTCTTGCTGCTGCTTCGTCTTGGAGTGGACAGAAGACCAGCCCATAGGTAGGTTTCCGTAGTTTTTTAAAGAGATAATCTCTGTGGAGACACAGGCAGAGGGACACACAAATGACCAAGAGACAAGGTTTCAGAATATGCAACAGTTTCAGAAGATGACAGAGTTTGGAATGCCTTGGCCCCAAGTTCCCTGTGAAACAGCAGCTTCGGGCTTCCATCTTCCAGCCGTCGCTTCTATTCATGGGTCCAGCAAGAACCTCATTCTAGCCCATAGTTTTCAGCCACCTGTCTCGATGAACTCGATTTAGGCCATTTTTCTAAACCAAATCTTGTTATGTTGTGTAACCACTGATTTGTGTTCATTGTCTTAAACCCAACTGCTTTGATATACTCTTCTATTCGTTTTAATAGTTTTTAATTTGTGACTCAAGTTTTCTAGAGTCACAAATTAAATATCATATCATAATCATATCACAGGCAAATAAAGATAATTTTGTCTTCTTTATTCTAAGTTACACATTTTATTGCTGTTTCTGAACTTATTTCTTCACCTAGAACTTTTAGAGCAATATTCAACAGTAGGAAATGGCAAAACTCTATTTCTGATTTTATTAAAATTGCTTTCAGCATGATATTGTCTGTTTGGTGTGAGATGTGCTGTAATATCTAGTTAAGAGGTTTTTTTCTTTTTCAGTGACAATGATAGTTAAACTTTACTAAATACCACTCCAGCATTTTTGCTGAAAATATGCAGATTTTTTCTACTTTTATATTTTAATTTAAAATATGCATCAGTGGATTTTCTACTATTGGAATAAGCCTTCAATGACATTAAATCTTATAGCATATCTATGAATTAACTTGTAAGTATTTTATTTAGGATGTTTGCAATTTTATTAATAACACACTATTTCTGCCAAAGAGAAATAGTGGAACATAGAAGGTCCCTACTTCTTGGGTGTGGGCATGAGGCAGGTGGTGATGAAGGCTATAGAGAAACAGAGCAAGGGGGTGAGGGGTCCGGGGGCTGCAATTGTATAAGGCGTGATCAGGGTAATATCTGAGCAAAGATCTGAAGGAAGCAAGGTTGTCACGCGCGCAGCTCAGGAAGGGCAAAGACAGCACCAGAAGCAAAGTCACATCTACCCTAAACTCAAAAGGAAAACATGGAAGGGAAAATCAGAAGATGATCAGAACATGATCATATTGGCATTTATTTGTTTAATCAAAGTATTTGTTATGTTGAGATAAATGAGAAGATCTGTCAAAGCAGCTGGGAGCCAATCATGGTGATCTTGGTGAGGGATGAACCAGGGCAGTGACTAGGGGTGGAGAAATGTGTCCCAAAGGTAGACTTGACCAAGTGTTCAATTCTAGGGAGAACAGATCCTGAAGAAAAGGGAGCTTGAAAAGTTGCCTAACCCCCAGCCCCCAGTTTCTGGCCTGAGCAACGGGGTAGATGGAGGTGCCATTACAAAAGGACACTTGGAGAACAGTCTATAGCCCAAGTGGTTGCCAGTGGACGTCTGGGTCCCAGGCCTGGGGAGGTGACTTCTGTCTAACCTCATCTCAGTATGACAAGGGACATGTGATCATGCATTTTGACATATTCCCTGCCTCTCACAAAACTTAGCACTGGGGCATGACGAATTCTGTTGGTTCGAGGTACTAGCAGTCCCAGTTACACGGTGTAGGAGATAATAAGAGGTAAAATCAAACCAAAGCAGGGCGTGATGGGTGAGTTTCTCAGCCTAGCTTTCTACAAGTAGTTGCCAAATTTACTCATCCTGTCTTTTTATGAGTAGATTCAAGACTTAATTGAAAGGCAGGTGGTGAAAAATAAAAACTGTAAAAAAAACAAAAAATGTTTTGTTATTTGGAACCTTTAGGACCTCTGCAGTGAACTGAATCTTTGAGTCTCCCAAAGCTCATATTGTTGAAATCCTAACCCCCAATGTGATGGTGTTAGGAGGTGATTAGGTTACAAGGGTGGAGCTCTCATGATGGAATTAGTGTCCCTATAAAAGGAACCCCAGAAAGCTCTCAGCCCCCTTTCACCGTGTGAAAATGCAAGGAGAAGCGAGCTGTCGGCAACCAGCAGAGGCCCTCACCAGCACCCGCGCATGCAGGCACCCAGATCTCAGCCTCCCAGCCCCTTCAACTGGGAGAAATGAATTTCTGGTGTGTATCTAGGGACCTGTGTGGTAGCAGTAAGAGTGGACTAAGACAGCTCTCAGGAGGTGACAAACAGCAAGCCCCAGCTGAGCAGAGACCTTGCCAGGTTCGGATGCGCAGATTCGGAGGTGGAGGGGGTGGAGTCATCTGCGCTGCAAAAATGAGAGAGAAGAGGTTGGAGCTTCCGCTCTACAATGGAAGGAGAGAAGAGGAGGTGAGCAGGGAGAGAAAAAGAACGGGCACATGGGCCAGAAAGACGGCAAAGCCTTGAGCACGGCCCCTCCCCATGACCCCACCCCACGTCCTCAGGAACACCTCGCACCGGAGAGCGTTAGAGTGAGTCAGTTCTTGAACAAAGGGGCCGAGTTTCAAGACCAGCTGACATCTAGAAGGCAGAGGAGGCCCAGAAAAGGGAAGGATCACAAAACTCTGCAAAAAATGCCTGAGTTTGAATGCGAGTTCCGTGTGATTCCTGAAGGTTCGCCTAAAATTCTGTGAAAATGCCGCATGCCGTGAAATTTTAGCGGTGGGGGAGAGAGTTAGGGTGAGACGATATGTTCACCTCTCCAAGGAGCCCATGGGCGCTGAGGGGCCACGTGGGTGAAATAACTATCACAGAGTCCCTTCCCACCCCAGTGACATCCCTCACTCCTGCTTGCTTAGTTTTTTTGGTTTTTTTGTTTGTTTGTTTGTTTGGTTTTTGTCTTGTTATTTCCTTCTTCTGGCTCATTTCTTTGCTGGTAATACCTCAAATCTGCCCAGTACTAAAATTGCCTCCTGGAACAATGTACCTGCCTCTGCCAACATGCACCTCACAGCCCGGACCTGCGGCGAGAGCCACGACTCCAGACATGAAGCACCCTCAGCCCTCCTGCCGGACATGAGAAGCCGGGGCTCAGACTAGATCTCCCTTGCTGTTATCCTCCTCTTCCTCCTCCTCCACTTCCTCTTCCTCCTCTCCCTTTCCTCCTTCATCACGACACAAGCTACTGAAATCGCCTCTGCTGTTTTATCAGTTGATTCTTCTACCACAGGTTTTCACAGAAATATTTGATCTAAGAACATCTGCTACCGTCTGGAACATATTTTTTTTCCCTACTACTTGACTTTGCACTTCCTATAGCTGTCAGATACGTGTCGTTTCACAGATTCTGTGACATAGTTCCATATTACTGAACAAACATCAATTATGCTTATGGCTGGAATCGTGTCAGTCTGAATGCAGAACGTGCCAGCTGTCTTCCCTGCTAACAGACGTCTTAATTATTCTGGCCTAATTATGCTGATGCTGCAAGTAATACTGTTTATTGTTGCTTTAGAAATAAAAATAATATCACTAAGTGACTTCTAAGGCTTTTCCGGTTGGGCTAGCTTTTGCAGATTGAAAACATGAAGATGCAAGAATTCTGAACCACTCTTCACACAATGCGGTTGCTTTTCGTCTCCCTACATTTGGACCCGTCTTTGGGGGCTCCAACTGCATAGGTCCCTCCCAGTTGAGTCCTTGGCTTAATTAATTCTGTTGTCAGGTTCTCACTGTTGAAATAGGATTATGGAGATGTATTTCAGAGGTGTCGTTTCAAGTCCTCCTTGTGACAAAATCATTTTTAGTGTTTCTCTCTCTAAATTTCTGTATTCTGTTTAAAACTTCAATGGCTACTGTATCTTGAGACTTGTATTTATGTTTGTGGTCTTGACGATGAGTATCACTTGTTTGAAAAACAATATAACACTCTCTCTCTCTCTCCATCTCTTTTTCTCTTTCTAAAAAAGGTTCAATTTGAGATCCAATAATCCCATTCCTAAAAACTAATCCTCAAAAAAAATTTTGACCCAAAACATTACATGCACAAAAAAATGCTCCTGGAAAATTCTTGTTGAATAAAAATACAAAATAATATTATCTAAATATTATTGGTACAATTGCCGCCACAAGGGGCACCCAGATTATCACCCTTGTCAATATTCTTTTTTGTCGGATGTACGCATCTGCCATGATGAATGGGGCGATGGTGTTTTTCTCTGCGTACTGTAACCTGGCAAGAATAGTCATTGAGCACACGGTGTTCCTAGGAGGTTTAACTGATAAACGAGCTCTCACACATGTTTAACGCTAAAAACTTTCACTTTCTGCAGCCCCAGAACCCCATAGCCACGGCCAATTCACCGCCAAGGGGACGGAACAGGCGGCTTCCCCTTGGCGAGGCGAGGTGCGGTCCACAGCAATTGCTTGGCGCTGGGACCTGACACTACAGGTTTATTACAAACACACAGAACCAGCAGGTTTTGGTCCCTTCGATAACTACAAAGTCTCAGAAGAGGGTGAGCACACGATTTCCAAGGGCGGACCCTGCACGCCATTCAGGAAGATGGAAGAAAAACCATGCCTTCAGACACGGCTCAGGCAAACCGCGACTCGGGCGGGACAAAGGCAATCAATATATGTAACCTAAACATTTGTGCCCCCGTAATATTCTGAAATTTAAAAAAAAGAAAAAAAAAGAAATGAGCATCAAAAAGAAATTCAAAGGTCTCCGCCCTGAAGGAATTTAGAATAAAATGAGGAATAAAGATACTGAATAAATGTAGTAAATCTAAAAAATGAAAATTTTAAAGACTCTGTCAACATGGAAATGGTTTTGATATAACATCAAGTGATAAAAGTTGAATGTGAAATTTAGTGTGTACTCTGTTTACTTATAAACATGAAAAGAGTAAATAATTTTGGTAGTGTTATAACTTATTTACTTATTTAATGTCAATATTTAGAATCAAAGGGAAAACTATTTTATGATGTATTTTGTGGGATTCTTAACAAGTTTCATAATTAAGGAAAATACTTATACATCCTTACACACCTCTCATTCCAAATGGTAGAAAACACGTAAGAATAGCTTCAACGTAACAACTGACTGCACCATGTAACCCTGATTAGGAATCTGATCAGAAGATACCAGCTATAAAAAGATGTCTTTGAGAAAAGGGAGAACATTTGATTATGAAATGGGCATAAGATGATATTAGTAATTACTGTTCATTTTTCAAGGCAAGATAATAGCATGATTGTTATGCTTTTAAAAAGTCCTTATCTATTAGAAATATATTTATATTAAAAACATGATACTTGAGATTTACTTTAAAATTTTTTTTAAATGTGGAGTAGAGTGATAGGAGACAAGATGAGAAAAATGATGATAATAGTTGACGCTGAGTGGTGGGCACGTGGATATTTATTATAGTTTTTAACTTTGGGGTTTGTTTAAAAATTTCCAAAAAAGAAAAAATGACCATACAGCTGGATATAGGTATGGAAATAAAAGTGAAGCAATAGCAGAATAATCTTGGGGCTCAAAGCATTAAATCAGAACAATTCAGGGTTTTGTTGCCACTGAAAAATGAGATTTACCGGATTCTTTTCCTCTGTGAACATTGCTGCCTGTGCTATTGATTCACGTGTCAGATGCTAGGGATATGCTTTTAGTTTTTGTACTAGGAAATGTTAAAATTTTCTTCTTTCTTATGAATCGAGTTATTTTACACTAATTATTCTTAGATTGGTCAATACATTAAGGATAATCTAAATTCTACTTAGTGCTAAGGGGATTCTCAGAGATATAAGAAATAAATAAAAATAGAAGACTTAAAGATTTAAAAATTCAAAGATCATACAAAATGAATAGAGAAAGCTCATGTTTCCGTATAACTTTGAGAAAGTGTCTTGGAGCAGGACGCCATATTTGTTTCTGAGTTTCCCAGTAACCCAGACTAAAAGCAAAATACAGATTATACTGAATGCCTGAAAAGTAAAATCAGACACATTCATCTATGTTTGAAGTGAAACTATACTTATGAGGAAATCTATCCTAAGCATTATTCTTGGATATTGAGTAACATTAATAGCACCTTCAGTTGCTGTCTTATATAAGATACAGAGCTACAATTGAAATGAAAGCTTTTTGAATTCATTGTCTATGAAGTTAGAAAATACATCGTTAATTATAAATCAGTAGCACTGGTTTTGTGGAAGGTTAAGAAAATATGCTCCAGGCATTTTGTTTTCCAAAGATCTGATTAATGTGAATAATATCAAAGAATCAGCATGCCCTGCATCTTGAGCTAGTCTATCACACCGCCTGAGGGATTTGGCAGACCTTGGGCATGGGCTGGAGGGGCAGCCTTCTCTCCCCAGGTGCTCTCATGCCCACACTCTATCAATTCCTGTGCTGAATTCAGGGAACACACCAGTTCCATTAGACATTCCCAGGTACCCTACCAAAAAGGGTTCAAAGTCAAGTGCTGGTCCAAAACCAAGTCAAAGTGGTTTTTCTGCTGCAAGACACCCTCATTTTTAATACACTGGGGTCTATTATGAATGTGCAAGAGGTGTAGAGTGCACCATTTCCGCAATTTGGTTGACCATGGAATCCCTCTTTCTCCCTTCTTTTTTTTTTTTTTCAATTATGTGGTGTACTTTATGATCTCTTTCTCCTCAACACGTTGTTTGGGAAATACTGGATTATGGCATCAGCTGAAATGAGAGCCACGAGCTTTATATAACACTGATAGCACCATGGCTCTCGTTCTGTCTTTCAGAGCCAAACTTGCAGACTCCTAGATCAGTACGATGGCTCATAGCAGGTGCCTGATTGCCCAATTCATCCTCTCCCACCCTCCCATTAAAATGCCATTGAAGGCACATGCAAAATTGCAAAATTGCGACTGCACCAGGAGCTGAGAACATCAATTAATGCTTGGCCACAGCCTAGGCAGGATTTCTGCCAATGGTGGTGCAGCTGAGGACAGACTGAGTAGCTCTCATTAGCTGATGCACAATGAGGCTTCTGAAACACAGGCTGGCTCCCTCCCATCTGAAGGTCAAGGTGCCCAGCAAATGCCAAGGAGAAGCTGGGCACCGAATGACAAGCAAGGTGAGAAAAGGGTCACTTCCTTATCCCCAACCACTCACAATTCTGCTAATCTGTTTTTCTTAATGAGCGCACCCATGAGTGACGCAACCTGAGACCCTTGGTCATCCAAAAATACTCTTCTTCTCTTCCGGGCAGAAAAGGCAAGAGGAAACCTCACGCTAGTTGAACACTAATTACACCAGAAATGTGGCTAATGGCAGCCCTCCCTCCCAATCAAGATCTGAGAAGAGAATTCTGTTAGCAACAGAGTGGTCAGTGAGGGGTTCATACATGGGGCTGATGCTGGAACTTTCTATAGCACAGCTCGAATGTGTTAAGTGACCACAGTGTGGTTCTCAATGTAGTGTAAGGATATCATTTCAGTAGATATTTAGCCAATAAAGAGATGTCAAGCATTGGACAGATGGTGAAGTACCCTATAAGTTAGAGAAAACATTCATACATTTGAAAATAGAAAACATATATTCCAAGTTATAAAAAGAGAAGAAAATATAGTCTATATAGCAAAAGACAGAAAACAAAGGAAAATCAAGCATGCATAAAAAATACACAGAGCATAAAAATAAGATGGTAAAAATAAGAGCAAACATATTTTTGAGACAATAAACAAAATAGTTATAGTCTCCTTTCCAGAGACTCTAAGACTGGCTCAAAAAGAAAATCTAAGTGGGTGTTGTTGATATGAGACTCACGACTTAGACAAAAGGACAAAATAGATTATTTTAAAAGGTACACGAAGATATATTAGGCACATGCGAATAAAATAAAGCAGAGTTTTAAAAAGTGATATCAGTCAAAATAATATGCAAGGGAAAATAATTAAACAGAAAAGATTATTTCATGTTGATAAAGATAAAATCATGATGAAACTACAAAAATCATGAATCTTTATGTACCAAATAAAATGTCATTGATGTATTTAGAGCAAATACTGTTAAAAATCTAAGAAGAAATTCACCAGAAAAAAATGTAGTTGGAGACTTTAAGAGACCAAGAGAAGGTTTCCTTAGCAAGTCAAGGAATGGATAGAAAATTTTAAGAGTCATAGAACATTTGGATAATAAAATAATGTGGTCAATTGGGGGACAACCTGAAAACAAACTTAATCCTCAAACAAGACATGTACCTTCTTTTCAAGCAACTATGGAATATTTACAAGAATGTCTATTATATAGCGCATACAAACACCTTGAATTACAAAAACAGTTATATTGCATAGGATGTGTTATGAACTTTGCAATTAAACTAGAAATTAGTAACTAAAATTTAAGCAAAACAAAGCAAAAATAACTCGTAAAACTTTAAGCACACTCCTTAAAAAACTTCAATTAGGAAGAAGAGTTTAATTCCTTACAAATGCTGAGCACTCTAGATTTTTGTCAGCAATTTTGATGCACCAAGACCACTAACTGTCATAGACAAGGTAGGACATTGTGTACGTGAAAATCATGTTTTCAGAAACTCGGAATGGCAATTGGAAATGCTGAAATGATAGCTTACATATAAAAACAGACTATGGAACAATGTGGAGCATATGCTCCTAATTTTTTTAAAGGAAATGAACCAAATTGTCGAGAGTGACTCTGTGAAGGGAAATTACAGACAATTTAAATTTGTTTCTCTTTATTTTATGTGATGCTCAAATTTGGGGTAATAAATGTGTAGTTATACAGTAAACAAACAATAACCATTTTTTAAGAAAAATATTTAACATTACAATTAAGTCCAGGATGTGCTGACTCTGACTTAGCTGCCATGTGCCAAGGCTTGGGCAGGGAAACAGCTGCCCCATCATTCCAGCCATCTACCCCAGACCCTGCTCAGGTGTGTCCTCCTCAGATGTCTTCTGCTCAGGTATATCCTTGCTTGCCCTTCAAGTGTGCACCTTCTGGTCATTGGTTACTGATGACTTCATCAGTCTGGGATTTTGAAGACTTTTTCCTACTTAGCAAGTCAGGCAAAAGTAACATTTCTCTTCTTCCAAAATAGGCTTCCATTTCCCTAACATCATCCCTATTCCTGCACCCCTGTACCCAGTGTGCTTCTTTTAGAGAAGCCCCACATAATTTGTATTACTGTGGGTGGAGGGAGAGGCAGAGAAAGAAGGCAGGATTCTCCAAAGGAACAGCCTTGGAAGCTATGAAAAGATCAGCCAGGGTAATTCCCAAAGAAAGGGCCTTTGTTTGTGAATCTTCACTGATTAATTTGGTTTCAGTCCAGAATAGAAAAACAAATACCATAGGTTCTCATATATAAGTGGGAGCTAAACCATGAATATGCATGGTCATAAAGTGGTGTAAAAAAGCACAACTCAAATATATGCTGTCTCCAAGAAACCAATTTAACTTAAAAAGATTCTCATAGACTCAAGGTAAAGGGATGGAAAAAAAAATTCCATGCAATTGGAGAACAAAAGAAAGTGGCAGTGACTATTCTTATATCAGATAAAATATATTTTAAATCATCAACAGTAAAAAATGACAAAGATGGTCATTATATAATGGTAAAAGGCTCAAGTCAACAAGAAGGTATAACAATCCTAATTATATATGCATCTAACACAGAAGCTCCCAGATTCATAAAACAAATACTGTTAGACTTAAGGAAAGAAATAAATAGCAACATCATAATAACTGGAGACTTCAACACTCCACTGATAGAACTAGACAGATCATCAAGGCAGAAAATCAGCAAAGAAACACTACAATGTGACTCTAGAACAAATAAACCTAACAGACTTTTATAAAACATTCTACCCCAAACTGCAGAATATACAAACTTCTCATCAGCACATTGGAGATTTTCTCAGATAGATCATATGTTAGGCCACACAAGTCTTAGCAAATTGAAAGAAAATCAAAATTATATCATGAACCTTCCCAGACCACAGTGGGATAAAACTGGAAATCAATTCCAAGAGGAACTCTCAAAACCGCACAAACACATGGAAATTAAACAACCTGCTGCTGAGTGATTTGTGGGTGAATGACAAAAATCAAGATGGGAATCCAAAATTTTTTTAATTAAACAACAAAAGTGATACACGCTACCAAGAATCTCTGGGATACAGTAAAAGCAGTGCAAAGAGGAAATTTCACAGTATTAAATGCCTACATCAAAAAGACAGAAAGATCACAAATTAACCACCTAATGTCACACCTCAAGGAAGCAGAAAAAGAAGAACAAATCAAATCAAACTAGCAGAAGAAATAGCAAATAGTAACAGAACTCAATGAAATTGAAACCAAAGTATACTACAAAGGATCAATGAAACAAAAAGTTGGTTCTTTGAAAGATAAACAAAATCAGTAGACCTCTAGTTAGATTAAGCAGGAATAGAAGAGAAAGAATTTGAACAACTTACTGAAACATTTTAAGCAAAGGGTGACACGATCGGACAGTTTTAGAAAATAACACTGCTATAGTAGGAATAGTAAGTGAGATGTAGGGGCAAGAACGGACGTGGAGTCACCAGCGAGGGGACCCAATGGAGTGGTGAAGGTGGCGTTAGAGAAAAGTGGACGGGTTTAGAAGACAAAAAATCACACAGGACTTTTTAACTGGGGTGATTTAACCCTCCAAATTCCGGATACCTCTTTGGTTGTTACAACCAGAGGGAGGTACCACTGACGTCTACCTGGTAGAGGTCAAGGATGTTGTCAACACCCCGCGGTCGGCAGGATGGCCCCACCACCGAGAACGTCACTGGTGTTGCCAGTGAGAAACCCTAGGTCAGCAGGGCTGAGGAGGGACAGGACCCTGGGACAGTCCCGTTCCCTGGTGTGTGTATAGGATCGGTGATGATGCCAGTCACTGAGGGAGAAGACCGAGTGTGCAGGGAAGACAGCAGGGGTGAGGGTCTCTGTCCCTGGTGGCCTCGCCACTGCCGTAATTGTCACGGACGCAGCGTGTCAACGTCTCTATCATCCTCCTATGTCCAGTACGAGAAAGCAATTCTCTGCCTCGTCCCGCCCAGTCCAGCACCAGGAGTGTCCCTCACAGCTCCACGGCGTGTGTGATCGTGTGCACCTGGCCGCGTACCTGTCTGCGGGGCGTCACCAGCAACCGCTGAGTGCGTTCACGTGTGGGGCCACACGAGGCTCAGAAGAGTGAGGTGCCCATCAGACGACAGACCTTTATTTTATGTCCAGTCTATCCAGAGGGGTGAGGGTCCTCAGGAAAGACTGAGGAATCAGGGGACGCCTGCCTGGTCCTGGGCCCAGAGGGGAAGTGCCATCCTGAGCACAGTCCGTCCCACAGGCCCCCAGAGCCCGAGCCCCTGGGACTGGTCCCTGCTGCCCAAGGAGAGGGGAGCGCAGCGCACCTGTTGCCCGCATCCCTGTAGGTGGGCACCCTGTCTGGGGCACCCGCTTCCTACTTTTGCCCCGACAACTCAAGCCCAGTGCTCTCTTCCCAGCTCTCCCCTGGGGAGTCTGGAACCCCCAAAGACAAGGGGGATGTTCTCCTCTGCTTGTCCCTGTCAAAACACTGATTGTGTCATCCATCCTGCTGGGCCCTTGAGGGCAGGGGCTGAGTTTATGGGTCATCACATCCCCGGAGCTCCCGAGGGCACTGCCCTATCAGGGGTGGACCCCCATGGCACAGAGGCTCCGAGCCCTGCCTGGATCGGTGTCCGTAAAGTCTGCAGAGGCGGGGGCGCAGGCAGTGGCAGCCCCAACCTGGGCGTGGCAGGCACTGGCGAAGACGGCCCCCTTGGAGCCCCCACCACCACCCCCGTCCCCAGCAACTGCAACTTCTAGTCTCTGCCCAGTGACAGCGTAGAGGGAGGGAGGGAGGGAGACAGCCGGCGGGCGCCGTGTGGAGCGGAGCCCATGCTGTTCTCCCCCACCGCTGAGACAGCCCTACGCCCCCTCGAAATAGTTGGGAAGAGAGACTTCTAGAACATGTAAATGGGGCTCCCAGAACAGCAGGTGCAGGCGGAGCCCCAGAAACACAGGGCATGACCATTATATCTTGACCTGATTGCACCAAAATCACTTGTTAGTCATAGTGCCAGGAAATAGTCTCTTCATCAGACAAATTGCAGCCCATTGATAAGACTGAGATGAGATCTTGCCTAGGCTGTAACAAGAAATTAAATGTAAATGAATAAAAAATAAAAGGCATGTATTCATTAGCTGATGGCCAATAATAATTTTTCAATTTTAAATCTTGGATAAGTTTTTGTTTTGTGTTTTGTTGTTGTTGTCGTTTTGTTATTTTGTCTTACACTGCGGGTTTGTGACAGAATCGGCCCAGAAGTCGGGCTCAGGGAAGGCCAGAATCACTAGGTGTGCCAGACCAGGCCATCCAGCCTCCCCAGGGAACAAGAAAACACCCCCATTCTTGAAGGACAGGAGTGAGAGCATGTTGACCAGCAAGATTAACATTCCAGACCCCTTGGTGGGCTTTTAGCTTAGGGTAGATAGATTAGTGCTGGACTTAATCCACCAGCCTCAGAGACTTTGTTGTACTCTCCCAGCACCGTACCTTTAATGGTGCTGCAGCCTCTTCCTGGAGCACGGGCAGCCTGTGTGTCTGCTTACCGCTTATCAAGATCCCACCCATAAGCCTCCCTCGGGAGCCAGTCCTGACCAGGAGAGCCTCGGGCAGGGGAATCAGGGCGCCTCCTGGATGAGCTGGAGCAGGAAGGCCTCCGGAGGGGCAGAAGGAGAAGCCCGGGACAGGGCAGGCCCAGCCGACCCCCTGGGGCATTCTAAAGATCAGATGATCCCAGAAACTCCACCGCAAGGGCACAGAATAGAGGGAGAGAAAAATCTCAGAGACAGAAAAAAATGCTGAAAAAACAAATAGGAGTTACTCAAGGGAAATAAACTCACCTTGGCTTTGGGCAGTGAAGTTTAGGGGAAGCATCCTCCTTTTGTCCCTAGGCAAGCACAGAACACCCAAGTCTGTCCTCCGGCGGTCCCCAGTTCATTCCACGATCCCAACGCCTCTTGGCCCCTCACTCAAGCCAGGGCCATTCCGGGGTCTTCGCCTCTTTCCCGCTCTCCCCACATGCAGCGTTGCAGCGCATCAGCAAGCCTTACTGGCTCGAATTCCAAAGTAACCTTTAATTGTAAAAAGGCTGAGTGCCAGCTACCCTCATGTCACCTGCAATCACCCGGTGAAACAGGCGCCAGTGTTTCCAGTTTCCACGATGCAGTGTCTAGGGCTCTGGTGGGTTCGGGGACTGTCTCAAGCTCTCAGGAGAGGCCCCAACCGAGCCAGGTGTAGCCTGGGGCCTTTGATGCCGCCCTGACCTGCCTATTCCCTGCAGCTCCACCTCCGGCTCCCGGCACAGTCAGGACGTTACAATGGAACGCTACAACTGCTTCAGCCGATGACACTCACCTGAGTGGCACCTCTTTACAGTGGGACTCATGTTGTTCTGGGTTTTAAAGAGTGCCCCTCCCCATGTGACAGTCACCCGCACAGACAGGACCCTGTGACTCCTGTTTCCTTCTCTCGTTACCATGGTATCAAGACACCGTCTTCACTAGGCACAGAAGACAGAAGCAGGTGTCTGTGAGACTGCTGTTGTGCGGAGTGGAGCGTTCTGTGCCCGGAGTGGGTGAGGTTTCTGGCCTCGTGTCTCTCGGTCTGGCCCGATGGCCTCTGTCCCGTGTCTCTCTGGCCCGATGGCCTCTGTCCCGTGTCTCTCTGGCCCGATGGCCTCTGCCTTGTGCTCGCTCTCGGCCTGCCCGTGCTCTACCAACACGGGCACGAGGCAGGAATTCGCCCTGCCGCTTTAGCTGGGAAAGCGCCTCCCCGATGGCTTCCTGGCTCGTTCATTCATTTCTTAGTCTAACAAAACAGGCGGAAGCGCCTACCATGTGCCAGGCGCAATGATGTCTTCAAGGAACTTCAGCGGACGGGGTGAGAGGAGGGACAACTCGGGATGGGGGTGCAGCGTCCCGTAGGGCTGCCTGCTGCAAACCCTGGGGCGTTCCCAGAGCTCCGTCTGAGGGAAGGACCCAGACCAAGTCTTGCAGGACACCTGGGAGTGATGCAGGGAGGCAGAGGGAGAGCACGGTGCTCTAGACAGAGCAGCCATGCGCCGTGAAGACAGGCGCCCTTGGGGAGACCACGGGCGCCACCTGTTCGCCCTCCGCTGGGGGTGCGCCGCCTGCTTTGGAGATTTCCTTCTAGACGAAGGTGGCTCCATGACATAGCACTCCTGGCCTCCATAGGCCTCCGGTGGAGGTCGAGGCATGCATCTGATTGGTGAGTCGGGAGAGGAGCAGGTAGGACAGCTGCCTGCCCCTCCATGGAGGACAGAGCTCAGGTCTCCCCGAAGTCCTGCCCCTGCAGAAACACGGGCTGCCCGACTGCCGGGGCTGCGTGCGCGACTGCTCTGCTGAGGTCCAGGGTCAGGAAGCCCCTGGGGCCGCACGCCCAAACCCCACTCTCTGCAGTCAGCTCCATCAGTACTAGGGTTCCCCTCAGAGCTCTCTCTACGCCTCTTTCCTGTCTCTTAGTTGTTCCAAACTCGGGGTGTGATTTCCTGGCTCCCCCCATGCCAATCCCGCTAGACAGCTCCCTTGCTGCGGCTGCTCAGGTGGCCAGTCCTCCGCCCCTCCCGGCACGTGAGTGGAGCACCTGCCGCGGACCTGAGAGAGGAAGCACGAGTTGCCAGGTGCCCGGGTGAAGGCAATGAGGCAACATGATGATGTGCTCAAGGTCACACAGCCCGTCGCGGTCAAAGTCCCATGTCAGGACCTGCACCTGTGCGTGCAGCCGGTGAGGTCACACAGGGACCCCTCCTCGGTGATCTGCTGGCACCGTCTTTAAATTCTTAGTAACATTTGGACAAGAGGTCCCACATTTTATTTTCTGCACTTGGCCCTGCAAATTGTGTAGTTGATCCTGGAGGAGGAACCAGGCTTAGAACTCAGGCCCCCGAGCAGGGCCGGTGCATTTCCCGCCACCCCGCTCTGATGACTGAGTGCCGGCAGGAGGCCCGAGAGCCCCTGTTGAATGACATCCCCAGATTTCCTGGCTGCTGTATCATTCCGGCCCCAAGCTGAGAGCTGCTGCTTTTTCTTCTAATAAAAGTCACCTCCTGGGGCGATTGATTGCCGTCCTACCTGGGGCTACAGGCAGCGAGTCTCAGAGTCAGCCAAAGGTCAAATCGGCACCAGGGCCTAGAGAGGAAAAAGGTCAGGAGAGCTCAGAAAGGTTTAGGAAAAATGCACCAGGCACAGAGAACCTGTATACTCACAGACAGAGCTACGGGAATTGAGAGATGTTTACAAGCCTAAAAAATGAGAGAAAGAAAAAAATCCTCTCCACCAGCTTCAATACACATCTTTCTCAAGAAAACTATCGCACCTGTCTCTTATTAAGGACATGCTGATGAAGAGAAGTATGTTTCTTTCCGCCCCAATGACAGCACTTCTTAGCTGCAATAGTTAATCTGCAGCAACGCATAAGAAAAAGGGTGTTTTGGGTAGAATTTGCCACAAAGGAAGGTTTTTCTTAACAAGTTTATGTGTACAAATTTTCTATATTTCGATACATACATATATATAGAGAGATTCTATATATAGATGCCCATTTTTCTGTAATACCTTGGACTGCAGGCTTATTCTTGTTGCATTATTAGTTTGAGAGTGAATCATGTTTCTCACCACGATGGGACTCCCTCCTCATCAGCCAAGACCCCCTCAGTGCCCAGAGTAACTCAGAGGCAGAAAAGGCAAGCAGGTTCACAGAGGCCCAGGGGAGCGTGCTGGCCTGGTGTGACCTTGTGTTCACCCCCAGGGGACCAGGTGTGGGATTCTGGCCCAAGAAGCAAGATTATCATTCACAATTTAGAAACCACATTTTATACTAAATTTCAACAGTTAAAAAACATACAACCAGGCCGGGCACGGTGGCTCAGGCCTATAATCCTAGCACTCTGGGAGGCTGAGGTAGGTGGATTGCTCAAGGTCAGGAGTTCGAAACCAGCCTGAGCAAGAGCAAGACCCCATCTCTACTATAAATAGAAAGAAATTAATTGGCCAACTAATATATATAGAAAAACATTAGCCGGGCATGATGGCGCATGCCTGTAGTCCCAGCTACTCGGGAGGCTGAGGCAGCAGGATAGCTTGAGCCCAGGAGTTTGAGGTTGCCGTGAGCTAGGCTGACGCCAGGACACTCACTCTAGCCTGAGCAACAAAGCGAGACTCTGTCTCAAAAAAAAAAAAAAAAACAAAAACATACAACCTCTAACTTTCCAAATAAAACACACCAGAAAAAATGTTAAAGTTTTTAAATAGTTCAGTTCTGTGTCACACTTTAGAAGGTTCGAGTCTTGCTAAATTTTATATGTTGGAAGAGCAGCATTCTGAACAGGGAAACACAGAGTTGTATAGGCACAAGGGGTGGGAATACAGTCCATGTCCTGTTCACGTGGGCCTCAGAGAGAGCAAGTAGAAAAGCAGTGATTTGGCTCGACGTGGAGGCTCACGCCTGTAATCCCACCACCTTGGGAGGCCAAGGTGGGAGGATCACTTGAGGCCAGGAGTTCAAGACCAGCCTGGGCAACCCTGTAGCAAGACCCTCTCCCTACAAAAACTAAAAAAAGAAGAAAAGCAGTGACTCGATTGCTCGGTGGGTGAAGGCTATTTCCCCTTGAAGAGATCCCTTGCTAGATCCCTTGTGAGGACTCAGAGGAAAATAAAAAATGATACCCCATGTCTACCTATTCCTCTCCAATTCTGTTTCAATATTAGAATTTTCTTCTGCAATTATATTTGATTAACATTGAATCTCTATAGTGGGCCAGCTCACTTAACGCGGCAACAAGGTCTCATGCCCACGCCAGCGTTCTGTTCTCTGAAGACACGGGCCTTTCCGAAGCAGCTCGCTGATGTGGGATTCTGCCGGCCTCGCTCCCAAACTCCCAGGAAGCCAGGGCGCTTGTGTGTGGGTGTCAGAGGTGACAACTGGCCCTCTCCACGCCCATCTCTTCCCGTGAAGTCAAGAAGTCAGTCCCTCCTGCCCCAAAGTGTCCCGCTGACGGCCTGCAGGTCGACCCGCATCTCAGGGCCTGCCTGGGCATGCTGGCAGCGCGACCTCTTAGACCGTCACGGGCTAGACCGGTGGCCAGTCTGCTGACTAGACGGCACTGGATAAGGAAGGGACAGGAAGGCGCAGCGATGCCTCTCCCTGCCTGCCTGTTCTGGGGCGTGCGTGCAGGGCGCTGCCTGTCCTCGGGCAGAAGCAAAGCACCGTGACACCATCATGGGGGACGTTTCTGCAGAGCCTCTTGGTGGTGGGTGGGGCCCGGGGCGCTCGCTCCGGCTGTCCGCAGCAAAAGCAGCTGCTTGGAAACCCAAGACGGAAGAGGCCCCTGGGGGGTCACGCAGCAGGAAGAGCTAAGGCCGGGGGCGGGCGCTGTGCCACACACTATCCTGCTATTCACCGTCTTCGCTTAAAGACCAGGACACAGGCTCAGGGAAGAAAAGCAAGCTGGGCGAGTTGCTCGGGACATGCCATCAGCGCTCTGACCCCGTCACTCTGCGTGACTCTAATCCCCAACTGCTTTCCTGTGTCAGGAGCCAGCGCTCACGGTGACAAAACTCCCGCAGCACCGGCTTCCAGTGCCCCAGCCCGGCGAGGGGAGGAGGGAGGAGCACCTATGCGCCTCTCCAGACGCCGGACCGTTCCTGGGCTGGGTGCGGCTTTTGGCCTTCTCGGCCTCCGTCTCTTGTGTCCTTATCCCCTGTCCCCCTTCTCCTATGCCTTCTCTTGCCAACCTCGTTCAATGCCTAGAAGGAGCAGCTCCTTCCGCATGGTTCGGGAGAGTGAGGGACAGCGAGGGAGGAGGCCGGGGGCCTGACATCTGTCTTTGCTGTTCCTGGTCCCTCCCTCCTGCCCTCTCGCTGTCGGCTCGCTTGCCACCCACGGTAACAGCCACGATTTGTGGGGAGGATTGAAGTTTGAGGGAGATCTCCATTCATATTGTTGGGTAGTTGTAATAATAACGTGACCCAGAGGGAATTCTTAGCACCTAGATTCTTACTGAGGCCACAGGGCACTGACACATCTCAGCTCCTGTTTACGAGCACACTTGCTTCTGCTCCGGAGATAGGGGATCAATAAAATACTTTCAAGCATAAAATACCTTACATCAGATGAGATTACGTGGGCATGGAAATGTGAGTTCAAAGAGAAAAGAAAGGGTGTAAAATTTTCAACCGCTCAGGAAGAGCGTGTCGATAGTGGTTTTGTTTTAATGTATGAAAAGTGTGTAGCAAATTGCTATGATATTTATAGTCCACTGGATAATTTAAAGGAGTGATACGACCATTTTGTTTCTGAATGTCGGTACAGTTGACCCCTGAAAAACTCAGGGGTTGGGGTGCTGACCCTACTACGTAGTTAAAAAATCTATGTGTAACTTTAAACTCTCCCCAAACTTAACTACTAAGAGCCTGTTGTTGACCAACAGCCTTATCGATAACATGTAAATAGAATAGTATCTATATGTATTTTATGCAATCGTGAAATTACGAAATTATGCCTAATTTCTTGTTAACATTTTTAATGTTTCTAGGCTATGTGATTCATCTGTGAGTTTTTCAAATTGTCACAAATTGCCAAAAAAAAATTTCCAATATATCGACTGGAAAAGTCTGCGTATAAGTGGATTGGTGAGGTTCAAACTTGTGTTGTTCGAGGGTCAACTAGTTGTGATCCACCGGAAATGTCATCCTTTGTAGCTATTTAAATGTGTAACAACAAAACCGGTAAACTTAAAAACGTGCAAGGTTCACAGAATTCTTGTGTTGCTGCAGCCGCTGCTCGGGGCGCCCTGCGGCGGGCGTGTGGTGGGCCGGGCCGAGCAGCCCCAGCAGTCAGACGCGGCCCGCCTGCTGCCGTGTTGGAACCTGAGTCCCAGCCCAGCCCTCCCCACGATTCAAGTGTGTGTGCAGGGGAGGGAGTGAGCCTTGGATGCCTCCCCGACTGCCATCATCTTGTCAGGCCCCGTGGCAGCGTGGTCTCCCAGATGACTGAGATGCGGATTCCGCAGGACTCTCAGGGCCGGCCTGGCCACCACCGCCCCTGCCTCAGGAGTGTGGCTCTCTGGGGACACTTCCTCGGTGTCCCTCATTCGCCTGTTTCTGCAGCAGGTCTCCTGGGGGTCAGGGCAGGGAGAGCTTTCATTCCCGGAACGTGTTTCCCCTAGAGAGGGAGTCGAGCCCTCTCTCCCCAGTCACCACGGCGGGAGCCTCTCCACCTCCCCGCTGTCCTCCTGCTGTAACAAAGCGCCCCACACCAGGTGCCTTGGAAGCACAGAAATGTATCGTCTCTCAGTTACGGAGCCTGCAAGTCCAAAACCGAGGTGTTGGCAGGCCACGCTCCCCCACGGCTCTGGGCAGGACGCTTCTGTGCCTGGTCAGCTGCTGGGGCTGCTGGCACCCTCAACATGCCTGGTTTGCAACTTCGCAATTCCAACCTTGGCCTCCGTCGTCACACGGCTTCTCCCTGTGTGTCTTCATGTCATCTGCCCTCTGTGCACGTCCCTGCGTCTCTTCTCCTTTGCTCACGGGACACCAGTCCTATTGGATTCGAGCCCATGCTAATGACTTCATCTTAACCCGATGAGGTGAAGACCCAATTTCCCAATAAGGGCACAGTCACGGGTACTGGGGTTTAGGATTTCAACAAAGCTTTTCAGGGGACACAGGTCAACCCATAATGACTACTAAGGGTATGTTAGAAAATTCCTCCTGCTTTTCACTTTGAAGGATGTATTTCCAGTTAATATTTGGCATTACAAAACATGGATTTAGAGTCTATATCTTTCCTGATTTGGAGCATGTTAGTCTTTCTGAGTCAGTTTCCCTATGTATAAAATGGGTATAACATACAGTACAAAATTCTAGCCGGGCGTGGTGGCTCACACCTGTAATCCTAACACTCTGGGAGGCCGAGGTGGGCGGATCGTTTGAGCTCAGGAGTTCGAGACCAACCTGAGCAAGAGCGAGACCCCATCTCTACTAAAAGTAGAAAGAAATTAATTGGCCAACTAAACATATATATATATAAAATTAGCCAGGCATGGTGGCACATGCCTGTAAGTCCCAGCTACTTGGGAGGCTGAGGCAGGAGGATTGCTTGAGCCCAGGAGTTTGAGGTTGCTGTGAGCTAGGCTGACGCCACGGCACTCTAGCCCAGGCAAACAGCGAGACTCTGTTTCAAAAAAAAAAAAACATGCAGTACTAAATTCTAAGATTGTTTTGAGTTCTACATGAGCTAGCGTGTGTCACATGATACTCAGTAAGTGGTAGCTACATGTAGGAAATCTGGGACACGGGATTCCTAAACTTGACTTCCCTTCTTTCTCCATGAACTCAAAATTTTATTGTTCGGTTTGTTTCTATTTTGATGTCTCTGCAGTGAATTACTTCAGGTTAATCATAATCCTTGGCTCATGGTACAGTATGATTGGTCCATGTTACCTTTTAGTTACTTAGTTTCTTTACATGTACACTCTAAATGAACACATATGAACTAGACCATCAGTTATACATTTCATCTGGCAGCAGGCTCCACTCACAGCCCACCCTCCCAAGTTCCTTCTAGAGCTTCATAATGACCACACTTTTCCTCTGAGACTCTAGATTGCAAGCAAGTGACCCCATTGGATGGGCTTCTAACTCACCTCCCTCTCACAGGGCCTGCTCCAGGGGGTTCTCCAGAGTGAGTCGCCAACCTTGTGACCCACCCACCAGCACCATTGCTAGGAGCAGACAGCAACTCCTGGTCAAAGCCCCTGTCTGATTTCCTCTCCTGGGAATTTAGAATTTGTCCCTTGAAGTTCTGAGTAATGGCTGCAGGGCATTTGAACCACTGAGTCATGAAAACTTGTGCCTGGGTGGTCACATTTATGCTGTGTACAAGAGAGACAGAAAGACCTGTTCCTCAGGGAGAAAGATAAACAAGGAAGATGGGCACACAGCAAAATGGGTTAGAGGGAGTTGGTGGCTCCCCAAACAGAGCTGAAGAGAATGGTCTCTTGTCCCTGATTGCTTCCTAAATCTTGTCCCTGATTGCTTCCTAAATCGAGATTCTGCCACGCCCCAGGGCTAGGCTGCCTGTCCTGCCATTGAATTTGGAAGAGCTCCTGCAGTTTGCTGAAGCTGCCCTGAGTGGGTTCCCCCACCTGCCAACCGAGTGATCAGAGAACACAACCACCCTTGTATGGGACAAAGCCACACCTGTATCTCATATGCAAGCATTGATTTGCTAATTAATCCAGGACTTTCTGAATCTTCTGTCTCCAGGCTGAAATGACAGAGACAGAGGCAGTGTGGAGTGGAAGAGCCAGCCATCTGACCTGGCCCCAGCCACTCGTGAGCTCTTTCTGTTCTAAGAATTTACCTAGTCTTTCTTCAATTACGATTGCCTAAAATAGAATTAGTGATTTTGGACTCTTTATCACTAAAATAAGAGGAGAATTATTACAATCCACCAGAATGGTACTGTGCAGCGAAGATAAAATACATGCGTGTCAACTCCAGGCTACACAGTCCCAGGGCCACACCACCAGCCACCAGAGCCACATCCGGAGCCCCAGATGCTAATTTCTC
>VSMD01116302.1:1214-29081 GCA_008750895.1 Mirza zaza | reverse complement strand
TATTTGGATGTCAAGATTTCTGGCTAGGTCTGGCATATTTTCCTCCAGTATTCCGTGAAATAAGTTTTCCAGCCCTTGTGAATGTTCCTCTTCCCCTTCCGGAATCCCAATCAGTCTGATATTTGGTTTTTTAACATAATCCCACATTTCCTGTAAACTTTGGTCTTGTTTCTTGTTTCTGTGTTCCCTTTCTTCCTCTGATTTGTTTAGAGCATAGGCATAATCTTCAAGTTCTGAGATTCTTTCTTCTGCATGGTCCATCCTGTTCTTTAAGCTTTCCACTGAGTTATGAAGATCCTTGATTGTTTCCTTCATTGCCAGAATTTCTGTTTGGTTTTTCTTGATAGTCTCAATTTCTTTGGAGAATCTCTCATTCATTTCTT
Organism: Mirza zaza; assembly: GCA_008750895.1. Taxonomy (NCBI): domain Eukaryota; kingdom Metazoa; phylum Chordata; class Mammalia; order Primates; family Cheirogaleidae; genus Mirza; species Mirza zaza. Next base: position 28,698 of record VSMD01116302.1, on the reverse strand, counting down.
GTATTGTTCTTGTGATTTCTCTATGTTGTGATTCTATTTTCTCTTCGATTCCAATCAGTTTTGTAGCAATCCATATTCGGAAATCTTCCTCTGTCAGTTTACTCAAGTCATGTAAGTTGCTGTCAGATGATGGAAAATGAGTATTTTGCTTTGGAGGTGACTTTTCTCTCTGGTCCTTCATGCTTCCTGTAAACTTACGCTGGTTCTTTCTCATCTGGATGTTTTATTGAGGATCGGAGATGCAGGGAATGGATTATGAGCTAAGATGAGCAGTGCTAGGGCTGCCAGGGGCCACTGAGGATCTCCACTGAGGGGTGACGACTATCCCTTTTCCATGTGTCACCAATGGAGCTTTAGCCACTGCAGACCCCTGGGGAGGACCCACGAAGGATGGCACTAGCCCTCTCCTGCACCCCTTCCCCAGCAGGGCTCAACCGGTTGGAGACTGTAGACTAGTTCCACTGAGGGGGTGAAAACTTTCCGCACTCCAGTGGCAGTTCTTGGGCCGCTGGAGACCCTTGGGAAGGGTTCACGGAGGATGGCTCTTCCCCCCCTTCTACCCCTTCACTGGCAGAGCTCAAGTGGTCTGGGTGCGTGATGTTGGAGACCCCTGTGGAGGGTCCGCAGAAGATGGCTCTCACCACACCTTCTGACCCTTCACAGGGAGGATTCAAGGGGTTGGGAACCGCAGACAAGTTTCGCCAAGGGGTGAAAGCTCTCAGCGCGTCCCTGCAGAGGTGGGGCTTGGGTCGCTGAGGAACTCTGGGGAGGGTCTGCAGAGGATGGTTCTCACCCTGCCTTCTGTCCCTTCACCGGCAGAGCTCAGGTGGCTGGGAACCGTGGATGAGTTCCTGGGAGGGATGAAAGTTATCTGTATGTCCTCGCGATGGCCGGGAGTGGGTCACTGGAGACCCCTGGGGAGGGTCCCGGGAGGATGGCTCTCGCCCCACCTTCTGTCCCTTCACCGGCAGGGCTCTGGAGACTGGGAACCCTGGGAAAGTTTCGCCGATTGGCAAAAACTACAGGCGCGTACTCGCCGTCTAAGCCTCAGGGAATCACTGCGGAGAATCTGCAGAGGCTTGGACCAGCCGGCAAGTCCGCCGCGGGACGGGAACTAAAACGCGCACCCAAAGTCTAAGCTGCTGGAACTCTTAGCGGAGTTTCAACGGAGGCTGGGACCCGCTGGCAAAATCCGCCGTGGGACGGGAACTAAAACACGCACCCAAAGTCTAGGCTGCTGGAGCTCTTAGCGGAGTATCAGCGGAGGCTGGGACCCGCCGCCGAGTTCTGCCGCCCAACGAAAGATGCCTGCGCATCCCGCAGCGGAGGAACTTGGGTCACTGGGGATCCTAGGAGGTTCCCCGAGGATGGCTCTCACTCCCCTCTTCCGCTCCCTCCCTTGCAGCGCTTGGGCCGCCGCCCGAGTCCACCCGGTTACTCAGTCAAATGAGCAATCTGTCTCACTTTTCTGTCCCTTCACAAGTGAGGCGTAAGCCTCTAGTGTTTATAGTTCTCCCAGCAATGGCGACCTGACACGCTGCCCTGGAGATTTCAAATTACTTTCCGCTCCTGCCTCCTCTCCAGCCTGCCTGCCCGTCCGTGTTACCTCTTCACGCTGTCTTCAGGCACTTCTCTGCTTGCATGGGCGGGAGGTCGGTGAGGGAGAAGCTGTTCTCTTGTAGGAAGGAGCGCACAGTCGTTTGGCTGGTCGCTAAGCGCGGCCAGCTTACACTCCAATCCCCGCAGTACCACTCGGATTCTCGGAACTTCACAGTAAATCCACTGAGTCACTTTCTTCCTTTTCCCGGCGCTGCTGCCCCTCGAAGCTTCCCTGTAGTTCCGTGAAGATGATCCTGTAGGAGAACTACCCGCTCGAGTGATTCAGGCTGCCTTCTTCACCTCCCACTCCAAGAGCAAAGAGCAAGGAGGTCATCCCTAGTCCGCCATTTTTGACACATATTTTTGATATATTCCCACTTACTTGATTTTTTTTTTTTTTTTTTTTTGCGATTTTCTCCTTACCCTCCACAGCCCAGGGCTCTTTCCATTGCTTCAAAATGGAAATAATATTCCAGTCAGAAAGAGAGATTCCTGCTTATGAGAAGAAAGGAACATGATATGCTGTGGCTTTTCCAGAATATAATCCCAGCCCTAAGTTTAGCTAAGGAAGAGAGCACATTACATATGAATTTAAAAAATATTTCATAAGTTTGTTCACTGTCTTTTTCCTTTTGAATGCTTAAGGAATATTTTAGATATACAGATATCTAGCTTTCTTTCCAAGAATTACTGAATCAAAAGCACAAAGGTAAAACCAGGGAATCAGATATTAGTCTAGAAGGAAGTTACCCTAACCAAGGGAACCTAGATTCCTGTAGTTCTCCAACATCACATCCCTGTATAACGTCCTCTGAGCAGGATTCAGACAGTCCCACTCCTCCTGGGAGAATTCTATGGTTATACCCTTGAGTGTCAATGGCACCTGTAATGAAAATTACATTTCATCAAGTGGACATGGGGAGAGCGCTTAGATTCACACAAAATGATAAAAGAGAGGTATAAGAATTGTTTGGGCTATAGTGAGTGTTTCAACAGATCACTGTAAGATAACTTTGATACAGTTTAATATCTCTAATTTTCTTTTATTATACTTTTCAACCATAGGACATAAAATCCACAGAATCACTGTGCATTTCACAGTTGTGTAGACAACAAAAGAAATTCACAAATGAAAAAAATTCATCAGACAGTGGTCCATACAGAAGGGCTAGATACTGCATTCTACATACCAATGAAATTCATTTCTCTGATGATCTAGAGCAGGAATCCTCAAACTTTTTAAACAGGGGGCCAGTTCACTGTCCCTCAGACCGTTGAAGGGCTCTTCAAGAGTACGGTTCACATTCCACACATGTGCACTGTGGGCCCAGGGTGAGTCGGCGGCTAAGCAGGACAAGCAGCGGCAAAACACCCAGCAGGCTGGATAAATGTCCTCGGCTGGCCACATGTGGCCCGTGGGTCGTAGTTTGAGGACGCCTGATCTAGAGCATGAGTGGTGTCATTAGGGATTCCAAAGTCACATTGTTATTAAAAGAAAAATTTAGAATCTAACAATTTGCGATGATTATAATGGCAATGAGTAAACTCTTACCATGTCCTATGCATTACTCTAAATGTGTATTATTTCATTTAATAATATTAGAGGAATAACTGTTCCCATCTCAAAGAGAAGATGATTGTGTCAAAGACACTCTAAAAAACTCGCCTCAGGACAAATAAGTAAGAAATGCCTGAACCAACTGGTAGTGGAAATCCCTGAATCTGTACCCAGCTGCTTTTAAGTGAGGGTGGCCTTGGACTCCAGAACTTGTGGCTGGTATCCAAAGTGAGGGCACTGTTGTGGAGGATTGTGCCCTTAACATGTGAAGTTTGACCCAACTACAGATAGCTGCAAAAAATTATAAATTACAAAAGTCGCTAGGGTATATGTAAAGAATTAAATTACAGAACATAAAAGTCCCTAAACACACATCAAAGGAAAACCAAGCAAAATATAAAAATCCATTTTGCATTTCCACAAAATAATGCAATTTACTCAGATCCACAAGTATTTGAGAAATGGAAATACAAAGAGTTGACATTTCCTCCCAGATTTTAAAAATACAAAAGGTATATAGCACAAGTTTTATTTAAATCTCACATGTTTAAGCTTGGAAGAGTATATCTGCAGCTTTGGAGGAGGGCATACATCTTGCTAGAATCTATCAAAATATGAAATGCACCATACTTGATCTAGTAATCATGTCTCAAGTTGTTCAATCCAGAAGAACCCACGGACATCTGCAGAGCAGCTCACCTGCTCAGAGGCAGCCACTGTGGCGTTCTTTGTAACAGCAAAAATCCCATGTGTCTAAATTCAGAGGCTGCACTAATGAGGATCTAAAAAATAAACTATGTCTATATTTACTAACATAAAAACAACTACAAGATATATGAAAATATCACAATATAACATTCAATAAAGAATTTAAACTAAAATCACTTAAAGATAAATCAATGCATTTTTGCAAGACTAGTACTTAACCTTGCCACAGAACTGAAGACACAGATTCCAAATGACGACAGTGACTGATGATAGAAGACGTGACAGGGAAGGAGATGCTTTAGAGTCTCCCCTGCTTATCTGAAGGGGATGTCTTCCAAGACCCCCAGTGAACGCCTGACCAGGAAGCTGGTTTGAAGTAAGGGTGGCTCTGGGGGCTTCCAAACTTGAGGCTGGTGTTCAAGGTGAAAGCACACTTGTGTCGAGACTGAGCCCTCCACCTGTACACTTGGCCAAACTCATTGCAGACTAGTCTGTGCTGGAGGCTGGATCTAGGCTTCCCTGGCCTGATTTATGTCTTATTTTCCCAAATATTGTTAAAAATCAATTCCTTTGTACTTGGAAAACAACAGAAGGAAGAGCTCCAACCCACAAAGAAATAGAAAATGGAATGAATGCTGCATGGAATTAAGAATTCAGCCCTGGAACAGCCTTTTCCTAAGGCTCCTCAGATGGAAGTGCATGGATCCATCATCTGAAATAGCCGACTGCCCAGTGCAGCAGTCACTGAGAATCATACTCCAGGCCAGGGTTCCAGGCCTGCATCACAGAATACTGGAACAGTCCCAAAGAATTCTGAGTGGAGAGGAGGTGACAAAAGGAAAATGATCCCTCCACTCTTCTCTGGGCCTCTCTATTTTCTACCTTCCTCTTCTGATCATATCATATGTGTACTTACCGATGATTTATTTCACATGTAACCTAAACATCAACTGCATCTAGCCTCACCTCTGCTATGGACTGAATGTATCTCCCCCCAAAATGTATATGTTGAAGCTTTAACTCTCATTCAACATGGTGGTATTTTTGGAGATGGGTCCTCTGGGATGTAATTAGGATTAGATGAGGTCCTGAGAGGGAGCCCTCATGATGGGATTAATACCCTTGTAAGAAGAGAAAGCGATTCTCCTCCCTCTTCTCCCTCTCCTCCCCCCCCCCACAAAGAAGAGGCCCTGCGAGAACACAGAGAGATGTTACTTCATCTCAAAGTCCAAATTCCTGTAAAAAAAAAAAAAAGAAAAAAAAAGTTAATTTAAATCTTTATAAATTTGAAAAAATATTTTAAAAAAAGAAAAAAGAGAGAGAGATGGTACCTAAAGAAGTTTCAGATGAAACCTATTAATACCATGTCAGACCTTGGTTTTGGACTTCTCAGCCTCCGGATATATGAGAAACAAATTTCTGTTGTTTAAGCCACGCAATTTATGGTATTTTGTTATGGCAACCCAAGCTGACTAAGACAACCCCTTAGAAATCTCTGCTCTGACCCCACCAGTTCCACAGCTTGACAAGTCAGAAGATTCCCCAGAAATAGTCAGTAAATCCTGGGGATTTAGATTCTTGGGATATTCTCTATCCTCAATTTAGGCTTCCCCACAAATTTGTGTTCATCAAATATCAGCCAGACATTCAACTCAACACCCCATTTCAAGTTTCCCCCCCAAAACCCACTTTTGCAAAAAGGCTTCAGTGAGCCACATGGCTTTTTAAAATTGACACATAATAGTTGTACATAACTTGGGGGTTCATGTGATATTTTAAAGCATGCATACAATGTGTATTATTATCATAAAAGGGTAATTGGGATATCTATTACCTCAAACGTGGATCTTTATGTTGGGAACATTTAAATTCTTCTAACAATTTTGAAATATACACTCCATTATGGTTAACTATAGTTGCCCTACTATGCTATTGATCCCTAGATCTTATTCCTTCTGTCTGTGTTTTTGTACCCATCAACCAGACTCTCTTCATCCTCCTAGCCCCATGTGGCTTTTATTAAAGACACTGTAATCGGGAGACACATGGAGAAAGGGGTCAGTGAACCACTTTGAAACAGTTTAATAATCTCTCATAACAACAGTTTTTACTTCAGAATGTCTTCCAGGCCCTTCTGATCCTGTGGAGCCCCCTTCCCCCCCATCTGCGCAGGGCCCCTGGACGAGCTGAGGACACCAGTCACTGATGGCAGGGAGCTCTCAGAGAGGGGATCCATGGGTTGGGAAGAGGGGAGACAGGGCGAAAGGGCTGGGCAGAGTTACTGAGATGAGCAGGTGGATGACAATCGTGGGACTAGGGAGGAAGGGAAGTCACAGACAGATGGAGGTCAAAAAAGAAGTGGGTTGGAGGTGGGCAAAGTAGAGAGCTTGGGGGGATGTGGAGAATTACTAATTTATAAACAGTCTTTCTGTATTGCTTTGCTCTAAATAGTAAAACTCTACAGGACACTAAAACGAGACATTTCAAAATACTGATATACTCCATATCCCTTTCCGTTGGTGTTATGATTCTATTATAGTGTTATTTACATATTTAATAGTCATTTATCAATATGAATAATGCATGTGTCTATAATCATTTGTGTTCTATTAATAATTTTAATGTTCTCTCAATTGAAATGTAAAACATTTGACTTATATATAGTCTTCTTTTGCTTCAACAGATATCATAGGCTATAAATTAAATAGTTAAAAAGTTTAAGTTATGACCTGACAATGAAAATAGAATTTATTGTATACATGGGAACACCTGAAAACAGATAAGGTAGGAATGGTATAGACATTAGAAAAAAATGGATACAATGTCATATATTATTTTTAATTTTTCAAATTTTGTATTGACACACATAATAATGATATATATTATATATTTATGGAGTACAATGTGATATTTTGTTATATGTTTACATTGTAGAATGATTAAATCAAGCTAATTAACAAACACAGCACCTCATACTTTTTTGTGGTAAAACATTTAAAATATATTCTTTTAGTAACGTTCTGCAATAGTGTTTCTCAAATTTTAATGGACAAAGGAGTTATCCAGGAATCTTTTTAAATGTAACTGTGATCCAGTGAAGTGGGAGGGGCCCAAATTTCTGTATTTACTTAAATTTCCGGAGGTTCCTGCTGGTCAGCAGACCACACAAGGGAGAGCAAGAGTCTAAAGAACTTGCGTAGAAAAAATCTCTCCCCTCAGTGGATGAAGCTGTTTCACATGCCGTCACTGAAACACATGCAAAGGTGTTGCCTATCAAAACACAGCCATGTATGTGAGTAAATTGTCAAATCACTCAGAATAGAAGGAAGAAATCTCAAAGCAACCAGAAGCAAATGGAGGCAAGGCGGTCTCACAAGGGACTCTGCTTGAAGGTTTCTCACATAGTTTAGTGGGTAGCAGGTTTTGTTTCTGGAACACTGTGCCCATCACCTGCTTGTGATCCTCTCAGACCTACAGCCCACCCATCACCTGCCCTGCAGGGTACAGCAGGGATCTATATGACACAGTCTCCCCTGCCTGTTGGCTGTGGAGCAGGTTCCAACACGGGAAAATGCTGGCAGAGATTGGAGTGTGCAGAGGAGGCCAGTGTGTACGTTCCTTTCTTTTGTGCCTCAGATGGCCTTTCTGTCAGTCAGAGGGCGCATCTTCTCTGGGGCTCCAGGACCCTCTTGGATGCCCCCATCCACAGTTTTGGCGCCTACTAATGGCCCGGGCTGCAGCCCTGTGGCACTTCCACCTCTCTTACTGTCTTTCTAGTCCTAAAGGTGGAAACAGCTCCTGCTTATACCAGTCTAGGATTAGCTTTGATGCCCAGTCTGAATGGCTCAATTTGGTGGATGCTTTTTCTACCCTGGCCCTTGAGTCATACAGGGAAACATAAAATAACATTGTGTCTTAGACTTAACAGTGGTATCTTTGATTTGATGAGATGTGGTGTATATTAGCTGGGTAGGGCTGCCTTAATAAAATACCATAGACCGAGTGGCTTAAACCACATACATTTATTTTCTCACAGTTACAGAGGCTGAAATTCCAAGATCAAGGTATTGGCAGGTTTGATTTCTTCAGAGTCCTCTGTCTTTGGCTTGCAAGTGGCTGACTCTCCTGGCTGTGTCCTCACATGGCCTTTTCTCTGGGTGGTCACACTCCTGTTATTTCTTCCTCTTCTTATAAAGACAACAGTTCTATTGGATTAGGGTCCCACCCTGATGTCCTTGCCTAATCTTAATTATTAATACCTCTTTTAGGGCCCTATTTTCAAATACAATCATAGCAGGTGTTAGGGCTTCTAAAATCATGAGGTCTAAAATTTTGGAGGGACACGATTCAGTCCGTAACATGGTCCAAAGAATTTCTAATGGTTAACGAAGAGATTGTTCATCAAATTTTAATATGGATGATAGTGGCTGTAAACCTCTGTGTTAATACCTTTGGATATATTTAAGAATGATGTAGCAGTTTTATTTTATGTGTTAATGACCTCATACAGATATTAGTTAATAGCATAAAACGTGTCTATTTAAAGTATATTATTAAACAGTTTTACATTTAACCAGATATAAAGGATAATTATGTTGAGCAAGGAGGGCACAGAAGGTTCTTTGAGAACATCTTCACTTTTGCATCTGCACTTTCAAATTACAATTGGGCAAGAAAAGCCATACTGAAAAGGCCAGTTGGATCATCTGTTTGTGAGACCAGAAAAGGCCAGGAGCAGCATTGAGAAGGCGGATGATCTTTCATGGCTACGCACGGCCACAGGACCTTGAAGCAGCCACTATGGGAAACTGCATGGAATACCTCAAAAAATTAAAAATAGAACTGCCATATGACCCAGCAATGTCACTTCTGGATACACATCTGAAAGAATTGAAATCAGGATCTTGAAAAAACAATAGAACTCCCTTGTTAAATGCAACATTATCCTCAACAGCTAAGATCTAAAAGCATCTTAAATACCCATGAACAGATAAATGGATAAATAAAATGTGATATATCTGCACACACACACACATATACATACATAAACTGGGCTGTTATTCAGCTTCATAAAAGAAGGAAATCCTGCCATATGCCACCACGTGGATGAACCTGGTAGACATCATGCTGAATGAAATAAGCTAGTCACCTAAGGACAGATACTGTGAGATTCCACTTATGCAGGCATCAAGAATAGTCAAACTCTTAGAAACAGAGAGTAGAATGGTGGTTACCAGGGGCTGCGGGCAGGGAGAAATGTGGAGTTGCTGTTTAATGGGAATAAAGTTTTAGTTACACAAAATGAATAATTCTAGATATCTGCTGTACCATATTGCATCCATAATGAATAATACCATATTTCATACTTAAATATTTATTAAGAGAGTAGATCTCATGTTAAATGTTACCACAATAAAGAAGAATAAAGTTAGATGACTGTGGTCAACATTCCATTCTCTTGAATTGAATTGAGGACATAACATTGGTTTATCTGTACGTAAAGATGTATAAAATATGCCTGTTAAATTATCTGATCCTGCCTGTATTATCATGGTTTTATTTATGAGGGACTCATAAAATTCTATGAATATCTTCCTATAGAGGTTGTTATGTTTATGTTTAGAGTTTCTGTGCTTACTTGTAGTAGGGGGGAAGAATGAATATTGGTACAGTATATTTTGTTCCAAAAATTCCATATCATCTATACATTCCAATCAATTTTGTGCAAATAAGTCCAGTGGTTTCTAATATAAATTGGTTTTCATCATGTCCTTCTATTTACTTATATCTCTTTGAAAATCTTTTTTAGGTACTTTGTTTCTATTTCTCTGCTGGTAATTTAGATGATAGTGCAGCTCAGTGGTCTGAAGATTATGTAAGAACTCACTTTAAGGTAGAAAAACTTCTCTGGAGATCACAGTTCCTAGTAAGACAAAGAGCTTACCTGCCAGTCCCTCACCTGTCAGACCTCACTTCCTCTTTCCTCCATGTGAGACCCTGTATGCCTCCAGGGACCAAGGAAAAGAAAGAGCCTCTCCCAAACTACAACTGTCTCTCTATAAATGATAACTACAAGCTTGTCATTGCTTATTGGTAATTAACAAATGATAAAGATTTTCACAAATATTCTCAGTTCCCCAAGCCTGTTGTCTGAAGGTGGCAACAGGTGATAAGATAATTGCAAATGTCCTGAGGGGAAGGGAACCCATACCTAGAGGTCTACCTGCCTCCCTCCCACACAATATTGGCTGTTGTGAGTGTCACACTAAGAACCCTAGTCCTGTCAGCAAGAAGGACTCCAGCAAGTATTTTTAATTTCAGTCTGAGAGATAGAGTCTGCAAGCAAGAAAAAGTGCCAGGATTCTAGGTAAGTGATAATATTGGAAGAAGTAATACATCCGGGTTTGAAACTGGTTTAGTTAGTGAAAGCCACATGGGAAAGAAACATAATTCCTGAAATACGAGCTGAACTAGCAAAAAGAGATGGGGACCCTATTCCTCTCCCCTATACCAATTCCTGACGGCTCTTATAATAAAAGTGATTTCGTGCTAACATTGATTGTTGGTATTTAATCCAAGTGATAAAAAAACACCCTGATTTTTAAGGGCTTAAGGACCACAATTTTGTAATCAATATGCTCTTCAATCGCCGTACAAGAATCCTAGCCTAAATTTTCAGGATTACTATAGGTGTGCTTATAACACCTCAATGCTTGTAATAGAAACTGAGATAAGTTGATAAGAATTATCCAATTTTGTGCAGAAATGCTGTGTCTGAATTTCAATTGCTAGAATAGTTGGAGAATTGTTTTCTCTAACTCTTGGTGTAGAAAGCACTAACTGGAGACAGTAATTGTTTCCCATTGGGAACATCCATGGTCTGCTGATTTTAGTGAAACTGTTTTTTTATCATCAGTTAGGGAAGGAACATTTAAGGAAAAGGCACGATTACAATAATTGGTTTCCAATAGTGTGTGCCAAATACAAATGTATTTTCTGATCTATTCTTTGGTTTAAAAATATGCTCCTACCAATTGCAAACTATACAATTTCAATTTATAAAATACAGAGGATTTCATCCTTTATAGTCTCTGTGTTGTGTACATTCTTATATTTTAAAATATTTCACAACTCCTGCCTTGTTGCTAGTATTTTTATTTGGTCAGGCGTTGATATAGATAATTACATAATTTAAAGTTATTAATCTTTATACTTTATGCTACTTTGTTACCAATTGGTGTTTCATGCTCCACTGTCTAGGAACTGACAGTGTTCAGTCACATAGTGTTCAGTGATTCCTGAAAGAGGTGCCACTTTGTTCTTAATATAAAAGCAAATCATTGTTTGTTGCCATACCAGTGTTGATCCAATTGTGTATTGATTGAGATTTGTTGTAAGGCAGGTCCCTATAAAATTATACTCAAATCAATGCATCTACATTTTATTAAATATCTAAATCTATTCATAATTGGCATGACTTATATAATAAATCTTTACATATTCATGAAAATATATTACAAACAGCATTACTAAAAAATACAGCAAATCTAACATAGAATGTCAAGGTATGAAAATATACATCTTCATATAGCTCTTGTATGTAAATATATGTTGGCATTATTTGGGGAATGCAGCTAATGGCTTGTTAGACTAGCATTATGTTTAAATACACTGTCTTTTTACTTAGGTGCAAGTCCCCATGTTGCCCAGTAAAAATAATTGGATTTGAACAAATTATTAACCTTTTTCTGCCTAAGTGTCCCTTACATTTTCAATGAGAATAATAGTGCCACCTGTCTCATGGCATTATGAAGAGTAAAGGATTCACTTCATGTTTGGACATCATAATGGTGATTCATACCTTGTAAGTACACTTTAAAGGTTATCCATTCAACTCTTGGGACAGTTAATAAAAGAAGAACCTTATTTCTAAGTGGGAAACAATGAAAACAGAGAATATTGATTTCACTCAACATAATGCTTGGGGCTAATGCTTCATATTCCCATGCAGGAATCTCTGGCTCTCAGAACAAATAACACTTAGGACGACTGAGAAGATGACTACCAGGAATTTGGCAATAGGAATGATCTGTTTATTACAGACTATAGTTGGGATTCTAGGGAATTTCTCTCTTCTTTATCATTATCTCTTACTTTACTTCACAGAATGCAGGCTGAGATCTGCAGATCTGATTCTCAGGCATTTGACTGTAGCTAACTGCTTAGTCATTCTGTCTAAAGGAGTTCCCCAAACAATGGCAGCTTTGGGGCTGAAAGGTTTCCTTAGTGATATTGGATGCAAACTTGTGTTCTATCTTCACAGTGTGAGCAGGGATGTATCCATTGCCAGCACCTGCCTCTTGAGTGTCTTCCAGGTGATCACGATCAGTCCCAGGAACTCCAGGTGGGCAGAGCTTAAAGGAAAAGCTGCCAAGTACCTGAGCACCTCCAATATCGTCTGCTGGGTTCCTTACATGATGCTAAACGGTATGGTCCCTGTGTATACGACTGGCAAATGGAGCGACAAAAATATCACAAAGAAAAGAGATTATGGCTACTGTTATTCTGTACTTCATGACAAAACTACAGAGTCCCTGTATGCAGCACTGATATTAATCCATGATGTTTTGTGTTTGGTGCTTATGATCTGGCCCAGCAGCTCCATGATTTCCATCCTGCACAGGCACAAGCAGCAGGTTCTGTACCTACACAGCAACAGTCTGGGCCGCAGATCCTCCCCGGAGACAAGAGACACCCAAAGCATCCTTGTCCTGGTGAGTATCTTTGTGTTTTTGTGCACGCTTTCCTCCATCTTTCACATGTGTTTGGCTGTTTTTGTTAATCCCAGTATGTGGCTGGTAAACACCATTACACTAATCTCTTCGTGTTTCCCAACTGTCAGCCCCTACATTCTCATGAGCCATGACTCCAGAGTATCCAGGCCCTGTTTTGCTTGGATAAGGAAGACAAAATCCCCTAAACTTATCAGAAATATGTAAATTTTGTATACAGAGTGGCTAGTTGTTTACTCCTTAATCTCCATCAGAGTTTATGCACATTTCTGAAACAGTTACGAAACAAGAGACTTTCTGGTCTCCCCAAATCAGTAAGTTGAATAACAATTATAAATGAAATATGACATAAGCATCATTCTAATTCTTTTTTTAAAATATTTATTTATTTATTTTAGCATATTATGGGGGTACAAGTGTTAAGGTTACATATATTGCCCATGCCCCCTCCCCCCTCGAGTAAGAGCTTCAAGCGTGACCATCCCCCAAACATTGCACATCTTACTCGTTGTGGTTGTGTATACCCATCCCCTCCTCCCTCTTCTCACCCTCCCAACACCCAATAAATGTTACTCTTATATGTCCACTTAGGTGTTGATCCATTAATACCAATTTGCTGGTGAGTACATGTGGTGCTTGTTTTTCCATTCTTGAGATAGATACTTCACCTAGTAGAATGGGTTCCAGCCGTATCCAGGAATATACAAGAGGTGATTCCAGGAATATACAAGAGGTGCTATATCACCGTTGTTTCTTAAAGCTGAGTAGTACTCCATGGTATACATATACCACATTTTATTAATCCATTTATAAATTGATGGGCATTCTACTTCTTATGTAACTGAAATTGTGTTAACATTTGTAGTGGAGAAGTTCAGACACTACGCAGTATTAAACAGCCGTTTTTTAAAAATTTGGAAATTATGGAGACATTGTATGTAGCTTTCAATCTGACATCATAAATCTTCCCAAGCATTAACTATTATGGGATTGTAGGAAATGTCCTATTAATCAGGAACAACATTTGAGATTGTCTTTCAAGAAACTGAAGAAATAAACAAAGCTTCCATAGATTAATGAGTAGCATGGAGTTTAGCTGGACAGGAAGTTCAGTTTCAGAGAAAAGAGGCATCAAGGATTGAGTATGAGTTTTGTACTTTACATCCTTAGGGAGATGACAGTATTGGAAATATGATGTTATGAGGGGAGATTAATATATATATTTTTTAAGACACCAACTGCAGTACAAGAGATTAATATATTTAAAACATTTTCATGCAGAAATATCTAGGTTGGCCAACAGTGGGATAAAGAACACAAAATTATGTTGTTGCTATTTTTTAAAAAAGTTATCTAGTGAGCATTGACTATGAAAAAATACATGCTGAGATGAAATCGCATGGATTTTGGGATCAGTAGAAGGTATACTTTTTTCTATTATGTGAAGATGCCAATTGAGCATGTTGGCAGAAACAGATTCCCAGGTGTGCTCTCATGTCTCTCAGCTGAGAAAATAAGGTTTTGGTGAAGCCTGCCGTTACTCTGGAAGCAGGGAGGGGAGAGCCATTTGCAGGAGTTAGTCATGACTCTGCTTGGTTCACATGGAGGATTTGGCCCATGGATTTTCAAAAGAGTAAAGTAAGTATTTTCTCAATTTTAGGTAATATTTTTATAACTTTCTCTATATTTAAATTATAAACCTGAGGCAAAGCACTAAGGATTCAAAAATTGAAAACCAAAAGAATTAGTTTGACATAAACAGGTATATATTGAAACTTGTTTAAAAAAATAGAGAAACACAGTTTTACCTCACTTGAAAACTTAAAAATATTTACCACATATTACACTACAAAGCAAGGTGCTTGAGAGTTATGTGTGTGTGTATATACATATTTGCATATACATTTCTGTATATATATGTGTGTGTATATACATATTTGCATATACATTTCTGTATATATGTATATTTGCACATATAAATAGAAATGAAATAAATAAAATTCTTATTGTTTTCCATCAATCAAGATGTTGGAAAACTGTGAATTAATAAATAAAAAATAATACTAGTTATAATAACATTGCTTTAATCTGTAAGACTGCTTTATATAGATTGTATCACATTATAATCTAATGTAGATTATATCAGATCATGTTTATTATATAAAATTATAATATAATATATAATATATCATACCTTAATACAACCTATATTAATATTTTATATTATATTATATAAAATATGTATATGTCCTTCTATTTCTTTAATTGGCTACATCATATGGAATGTATTTTTTTAATTTTAATACTTATATATTAGCTATATGTTTTGAACAAATATATAAATTTAATATAGTAAAATATATTTTACCCTAACAGAAGTAGTCTACATTCAACATAATAATGCATTTGATTGAGATCGTATTTACCAATTTATAATGTGATATTCATTGTGCCTGTTATATACTCTTTGTTTTTCTATTTTAAATTATGTGTTATTTGCAAAACATAGTTCTATAATTTATCCTTTTTACTTTGGAGGTTGTATATTCAGTATCTCTTAGTATTTAACCTAGAAATTACAGCATCCTTTTAAATACTAACCACAGTGTACTTATTAAAAAATTTTACCTGCACCTGGAAAATATGATGGTAGCCAACACTAATAAATTAACTTTATCTCAACTTTTTTGTTGATCTGAATTAAATTTTTTAATGCCATGTTCACATTACAAATGTACAGTTCAATGAAATTTTAGAAACTGAACACACACCTCTGTGTGTAACACATATAAAAGAAACAGATCAGCAATTCCAAAAGCTACATTTTGCCACTTCCTAGTCACCACCTGCAAGGATAATCCACTATTCTGATATCTGAGAGCATAAATAACTTTTCGTCTGTTTTTTATATTATATAATGAAATAACACAGCATTAACTTATTTGTGGGGTTTTTTTTTTTGGCCTTTTTCATTCCTTATGTTGTTGAGCATTTATCTATATTATTGCGTGCTTTTGTGGATTATTCATTTACATTGCTGTATAAGATTCCATTGTGTAAATAACAAGCAGTTAATCATTCCACTGTTGATTTTTATGTGTTTTTTAAAGATTTATTTTTTTAGAGCAGTTTTAGGTTCACAGCAAAATTGGGGTGAAAGTACAGTGATATGCCATAAATTGCCCCCACACATGCCTAGCTTCCCCTATTATCAACAACTCCACCAGTGTGATGCATGTGATAAAATTGATGAACATGCATTGACAAGTCATGGTTCCCTAAAATCCATAGTTCACATTAGAGTTTATTCTTGGTGTTTGGACAAATGTATAATGATATGTATCCACCATTATAGTATCATACAGAATATTTTCACTGCTCTAAAAATACTCTGTGCTTCACTTATTCAATCCTCACACCCCCTATTCCATAGCAACCACTGACCTTGTTACTGTCTCCATAGTTTTACCTTTTCCAGAATGTTGTATAGTTGGAATCATACAGTATGATGTCTTTCCAGATTGGCTTCTTTAACTTAGTAGTATGCATTTATGTTTTTTTATGGCTTGATAGCTCATTCCTTTTTAGCACTGCATAATATTCCATTGTCTGGATATATATATATAAAATATTCCATTGTCTGGATATAAAATATTCCATTGTCTGTTATTTATCCATTCACCTACTGAAGGACATCTTGGTTGATACCAAGTTTTAGCAATTATGAATAAAGCAATTATGAATGGCAATTATGAATTACAATTATGAATAAAGCTGCTATAAACATTTGTGTGCAAGTTTTTTTTTTTTTTTTTTGAGACACAGTCTTGCTTTGTTGCCCATGCTAGAGTGAGTGCCGTGGCGTCAGCCTAGCTCACAGCAACGTCAAACTCCTGGGCTCAAGCAATCCTGCTGCCTCAGCCTCCCGAGTAGCTAGGACTACAAGCATGGGCCACCATGCCCAGCTAATTTTTTTTCTGTATATACTAGTTGGCCAATTAATTTCTTTCTATTTATAGTAGAGACAGGGTCTCGCTCTTGCTCAGGTTGGTTTCGAACTCCTGGCCTCGAGCAATCTGTCCCCCTTGGCCTCTCAGAGTGCTAGGATTACAGGCATGAGCCACCACGCCCAGCCTGTGTGCAGATTTTTGTATGGGAATAAGTTTTTCAACTTCTTTGGGTAAATACCAAGGAGTGTGATTGCTGGATCATAAGGTAAGACTACTGTTTAGTTTTGGAAGAAACTGCCAAATTGCTTCCAAAGTGGCTGTACCATTTTGCATTGCCACCAGCAATGATTGAGAGATTCTGCACACCTTCATCAGCATTTAATGTTGTCAGTGTTCTGGATTTTGGCCATTCAAATGGATCTACAATGGTATCTCATTCTTACTTTAATTTACATTTTCCTGATGACATAATTTGCTTCTTTGCCATCTGTATATCTTCTTTTGTGAGGTGTATGTTAAGGTCTTTGGCCAATTTCTAAACCAGGTTGTTTGTTTTTTTGTTGTTTTTGTTAAGTTGTAAGTGTTCTTTGAATATTTTGGATAATGGTTCTTTTACAGGCATGTCTTATGCAAATATTTTCTCCCAGACTGGCTTCTCTTGTCATTGTCTTGACAATGTCCTTCACAGAGCAGAAATTTTTAATTTTAAGGAAGTTGAACTTATTATTTCTTTCATGGATTGTATCTTTGGTGTAATATCTAAAAAAGTCATTGCCAAACTCAAGGTCATCTAGATTTTCTCCTATGTTATCATCATTTATGTTTTACATTTAGGTCTGTGATCTATTTTGAGTAAATTTTTGTGAAGGGTGTAAGATCTGTGTCTAGATTCTTTTTTTTTTTTTTTTCAGGTAGGTGTCTAGTTGTTCCAGAACCATGTTGAAAAGATATATAAGTAGTTTTCAGTTTGAGGCTACTGGGAGTAGTATGTGTAGGTAAATTCTAGAACTTTACTTTTGGTGATACATGAACAAATTCCTGTTGGGTATGTGGAATGCATAGTAGTGCATAGTTGAATCATAGGTTTACATCTTTTCGATTTTATTAGTTACTGTTACTATTTTCCTAAAGGTATTTTTTTAAACCAATTTTTATAACCACCCTCAGTGTATGAGTTTCCTGGTTTATCACATCCTACCAATACTTGTTAATTTCTGTTCTTTTCATTTTAATCTTCTTGTTAGTGTGTGAGGGTTTCAGGAGTGGTTTTATGTGCATTTCCTTGATTTCTAAGAAATTTTAATTTCTTTTCAAATGTTTAATAGACTTTGGGTAAGCTTTTTTAAAGGTGTTTTTGGGTTGAAGTTTTCTCTCTCATCTATTGAAGATCAGCTCTTAATTTTAATATAATCTAAGGTGTTATTTCCCCTTTCATATTTAATATTCATTGAATTTTGGCAGAAATGTTTTCCTATTCTAAGAACACCAAGATGTTCTACTTTTTACCTTGTATAAATTTATTATTCATCTTTAAAATTTAGATCATAAATATATTCAGAATTAATTTCTTGTGTAGTAGGAAGCAATTAGCCATATTTTCCAATAAGGTTAGTACATTTCCATTTATTTTGAGAAGTCTATTATGCTTTCTTTTCTATCACTCTCACCAATCACCGCTTCACCATGCTGTGTACAGGTTAACATCAAGTCATACTTGGAGCTGACTTTCCTGGGAAAGAAATCTCACAACTCCTCAAAGCAAGGTCTGCATGTCCAGAATCTCCCATGGGCCCTTTTGTTCAGAGGACCAGTGATTCTCATATTTTAAAGGGAGAGAAGTCATTCATATTGGAAGATGTTTATCCCACACATCTCTCATAGGTCTTCTTTGTATCATTTCTGATATTCTGTTTTATACTATCTTTGCAAGGATTTTGTGTAACATATAGCCGTGGAAGATAGTAGTAGTATCCTTATCTTGGGTAAAATATACATTAATTGCTTCACCAATATAATATAGATAATGCCTCCCTTTAGGCTGGGCACAGTGGCTCACGCCTGTAATCCTAGCACTCTGGGAGGCCGAGGAGGACAGATCACTCAAGGTCAGGAGTTTGAAACCAGCCTGAGCAAGAGCAAGACCCCATATCTACTAAAAATAGGAGAAATTAATTGACCAACTAAAAATACATATACAAAAAATTAGCCAGGCATGGTGGCACATGCCTGTAGTCTCAGCTACTTGGGAGGCTGAGGCAGTAGGATCGTTTGAGCCAGGAGTTTGAGGTTGCTGTGAGCTAGGCTGACGACATGGCACTCACTTTAGCCTGGGCAACAAAGTGAGACTCTGTCTCAAAAAACAAAAAAAATGCCTGCCTTTGAAGCAAAACTTAGGCAGATTTCCTTATGACCCACTTTAAAATACCAGGGTTTCCTAAGTCTGAGGTTTCTCAGCTATGTTGCAAATCCATGGTGTGTACGCATTCACCTGGTCATCTTTGAAATATCCCCACTGTAGTGGGAAGGTCAAGGAGACAAAATGAAAACATCAAGTTCTTGCTACCTGTTGTACTATTAAAGAAAGTCTTTTGTTTTATACCCAGGAGTCTCATGCGTTTTGCCAAGATCCATTAGACTATCAAGCTAACTTGTTGGCTTGCGAATAGTGTGAACTTTAAGAACCTACATATTTCTTGACAATTTCAATGATGATGGGATGCTGAGACAGGTATGACTTTCTAGAAAAAGGAAAGGACGTAGACCCTTCTTGGGTCTTGTAAGGGTAAGAGAAGGTTCCCTGTGACATGGGGTAAATTTTCTTACCAAGAAGTAGGCAAGAAGGAGTGAGGATCCTCCATAGCCCCACCTGTTAAGGAAGCTGGTATGTGAGAAGTAGGATTGAAACCTCCAACACAAGTGTGTTTTGCTTCTTCATTCACTTCCTGGCAGAAGAAAAAAGGGTCGAGGCATACCCAAATTGATACAGAGCTTTGGGTGATTTGAAAATAGTACAGCGTCATTTGGTTGAGCTGCAAACAGCCAACAGACGGGCTGTGAGACCATAACAGGAAACGTGCCTTGCTAGTGCCTCACTTCCTCGCACAGAGGTGCTCTCTGGCTGCGTCCCATCGTTCCTCCCTCTGTATTCACCTTGCTTTAGCAGCACTAAAGAAGACAAATATTCTTGGGATGTTTTGCAAGGGGGGAACTCACACTTTTATAGCTCTGTTGGAAATAAGTGCCCATGTCACCATTCTACTCTCTGTGGTGCAATAGGAGGAGGGACCGCTAGACCAAGAAGGGCTGAAAGTGCCCAGGACTGTGAGGTTAAACATGATTTTATGCATGAGCAGAATGAAAGAATGCTCAGCCTCTGGAACTCTCTGGATGTTGGCAAATACAAGAAAGATAAGGAAGCCAGGCCCTTATAATAAAGAGCCAGAAAATAAAACCTCACACCATCCTACCCAGCTACCTCCTAGGGTTGCCCTGTTTGAACTCTTGCATTCTCTACACCCCTGCCCAGGGGTTAGAGTCATCTTGCTGCAGCCCCTGTTTGGTAGAGCATTAGGGATGGCTCTTTTTCAGCACCTATCATAATTGTAAATGCAATATCTTCTGACCCAGTGATTAGAGATCATATTCTCCAATTTAGAGAAATAACTACTTGTAAAAGTTGGTTGAAGACAGTAATCACAGCAGTCTTAATCACAAGTGAAAAAATGGAAAATAACTTGTACATTATCAATAGGAGAATACCTACAGAGAGGTTTTTAAGTTTATACTAAGTCTATTAATATATTTACTAACATAAAAATATCTTCAGAATATATGGGTTGAAAAACCTACAAATTATACATAAAATATAATATACAAGCAATAAAAATTCCTAAATTCCTAATTAAATGTGTATAAGTGAATTCCAAAATAATTGGGAGGATACAGGCATACCGATATGATTGTTTATTTCTAGAAAGAAAAATTTATATTGAGGGATATGGACTTGTAGGAAATAACTTACTTCTTACTCAGCTACTTCAGAAGTATTTGAAATTTCACCTGGAAACAAATATATAATTTTTAAAAAGGTTGTGCTTATTTATAAATTGGTATAAACAGAATTTGAAGTATGTCAGTTTGAACACAAAGCCAAAGTTCTGTGCTAATGCTCTTTTTATATTGTGAGCACTTTTTATCATAATAAAAACTACAGTCAAGCCCCTTGCTGTTTGTTATTACTGCCATTCAGTTTGATGGATGAGATGTGGATTATTTCATGGCACTCCTACCCTTAGATATGTGGGTTGATCAAATTTTTCCTCAATGCTAAATAAACCAAATTTACTAACTGATTTGAAAGGCAGGCTTTATACTTTGCTAATCTCACTTTATAAAATTATTTATTCTATTCCACTTATTAATAATTCCTGTACATTGTTTTCAGTAACACATGGATGCACTATTTGTAGATATCTCACCCATCAGAAAAAGAAAGTTTCCATGGCAGAGAAATTTTACTATACTCCTCTTTTACAGAATATTTAGTCTCTCTTGGCCCATTAATACCATATATTTAAAAATAGAATTTCTTCAATCCTGGTCAACATAGAACAGGAGCATCCAATGGGCCCTAAATATTAATACAACATGCCATTCCTGCTCCTGGACTCACATCCAATATGTGATCCCAACTCCAGGAATTCTAGGTATCAAAGTCTTCCAAGAGCAGAGTGATCTGCTTAATGGATATATGCATTTTTCAGTTGTTGCATGTTATTAATTCAAAGAGAGAATTCTCCACAGACTATAAGAAGTCTGGGTGGAAAAAAGAGAAAATTGAGAGATGGCTGTGGGATTTAGAGAAGATCTATTCTAGAGGGTAAAACTTCACTTGACTATGAAATGGTAAAATGGCTGAAAACAAATATGTTAGGCAGGAATATCAAAGGCAGAAAAGTAAAGGCTTTGAAGTTCTAAAAACATGTCACTTGGGGAGGAAGAAAGGATAATGCACCTGACGTGGGAGATGACATTCGCCTGAAAACCAGCCACTCCCTCCTCTTCTGACTACTTTTTTTAAAGATGTTTACTAAAATGAGATTATTTTGAGAAATCACTGCTGAGTTTTCAGAATTTATTCTTCTCATGGCGTAAGAGTGCTTCCTGGGCAATAAATTCCTACAAAGAGGTAAGAATGTCAGTTTTTTCCTCCACTGTCTCAGGTGTCCTCCCAGAGGTATCCAAAATTCTGCTACAGCAATAGGATGCAGGCTGGACTCAGCCTCCCCAAGAAGCCCGCGCACAGCAGGGCCCCTGTTGCATCTCTGCGGGTCACAGCCTGGACTCAGAACTCACCAATGTGTCCAGGAGTCCTTGTGCCTAATGGCAGCCTCACAGAATTAGCTGGAACACTTTATGAAAACAACACTTATTAAAACAATATCTGGGCCCTTCCTTAGACCAACTGAGAGAATCTCTGGGGAGGAACACAGGTGATGGTACTTTCTTTTGGTGATGCAAAGGAAAAATCAGGAGTGAGTCACTTAGCTAAGTTTTATTTCTCAAAGTGCCTGCGATCCTGGAAAAACAGATTCTGAGGCGCAACCCTTAGAAATGATGATTCGGTCCATTTAAGATAAGGCCCATAAAAATTGGGTTTTTCACAAGGTGCTTGGTAGTCCCAATGCTGGTGTCTCTGGATTCTCTCTCAGAAGCATTAAGACAGAAAAAGCAAGCACAGCACATCCAACCCCTTCCTTCCAGCCATAATATCTCGGCACAAAAACTGCTGGTTTCTGGTTAAGATCGCCCATTACTTCCTGGAAAAATCAAATTCTTTGCTGATCTTTTTTGCAAGATGAGCGATGACTAGGGAAGTTAGTACTTTCTGAGCCGAGCTT
The DNA here is from genome assembly GCA_008750895.1 of Mirza zaza. Lineage (NCBI taxonomy): Eukaryota > Metazoa > Chordata > Mammalia > Primates > Cheirogaleidae > Mirza > Mirza zaza. The sequence continues at coordinate 6,191 of VSMD01116302.1, read as the reverse complement.
CATTTGGGAAACAAGATGCATTCATTCATTACAGTGATTCCTATTGATCATCTACTAGGAGTTCACACATATGGCAAGTTGCACTATTTGTGGGGGTCTATGATTGAAATCTCACATATATGATGTGAGTTAATGCTGCGAACACCTTAGCTTGGGTATTATATGTCCCATGTTTCACAGGTGGATACAGATGCTGAGTCTTGACTCCCCAAGTGGTGGGATCATGGCTAAGTATAGATGGGAGGGAGAGGGGTGTAGGAGTGGCAGAGTAGTGGTTCCACGAACTTGTAGATGGTTTGTTCATTTATGTTCATGTATTTGTTTGTTTTTAACATGCAGAACCACCAACGGGCCTCCAGAAATGGGAGGCCAAGTGCTGCAAGGTACTCTGGAAGCACAGATTCTAAACAGAAAGACAAAAACTCCGATAGCAACACAAGAAATTTTTCCAAACTGCAGTTTGCATGAGTCACACAAAGACAGCTAGCAGCCCAAAGATATCTATCTGTTTATACAAGACTACTTGCCTCAAACACTATCTCACAAACCAAAACCTAAATTGCAGGGCCCTAATCATAACACCAAGATTACATGTCCTATCTAGCAACTGGTGACACTGGCCAATCAGAACTCACCAGCTCTTGTAAGCCACTGCCAGTTCAGTGAACTTTATTTTGAAACAATTTGCATAAACCTCTTCTTTCTTTGGTAAAACCCTAACCTTTTCCTTCATGCTCTGGATATAACAGAAGCCACTGTGGTCCATAATGTGTGTCTCATTGCAATCCTACTTGTATATTATGTCCAAAGAAAACCTTTTCATTTAAAGATTTGTATCAATATATACATAGTTTATGTTATTCTTATCTGGTGTCACAAGTGAGATCTGAATCAGACTCACCTTGGAGAAATTTATGGCACCTGGAACTATGGCATGCAGTATCCACAGTTGTGCCCCCTGAGCCCCTTGCTTCTGTGGGCCTTTTTTGACCCAATGAGTCTCCCTTAGAGTGAAGTTCTTCTGTTTTATTTGAGATCTTTTTTTATAAGCCTATTTAGGCTTTTGTAAAGGGCCTTTCTCCACCTTTCTATGAAGCCACCTGGATTTGAGATATTTTCCCTCCCATTAAAAAAGGCCTTGTTATCCTTTGTGGTAGGTACTTTACTCTTTGGTTTTGTTTTATATGCCTGGTATTCTGGCTTTCATATGTTTTGCTTTGTGCCAAACTGCCTAGACAAATTTACTTGCAGTACAGTTCTGGAAAGTTCAAAGGCATCCCAATATAGGCCCCCCTTAAGGGGCTTTACTTAATGACTATTCAAATATTATGGAGATCATTTGAACTCCCCAAGCTTAATTATCATAGCACTAATTAGCAGGTCGCAGCTATAAGATCAAACAATTTGAATGGAACACATATCTCAATAGGTATGTTAAGACTCCAAAATGCATTCAGAACTCAAAGAATGCCTCACTGCAAAATATTGTCTCAAAGCTAGACACTCTTTCCCCTCCAGTGCCTTCCCTTCTCCTCTTTATTCTTCTTTAAGCTAAACTCTCTTTTTTTCCCAAAACTCCTAAACTATTCTGGCATATTAACTATTTAAATAAAGATATCTCTGACTCAGGGGGTACAAAGGCAATATATGTAACCTAAATGTTTGTACCCCCATAATATGTTGAAATTTAAAAAATTTTTAAGTAGGTACAAAAATACCATTTCAACCTTTGTGTTGTTTCTTCAAAGCAAAAGATGACATTTCCATATAAAAGACACCCTGCCTATACTAGAAAGAAGGATGAAGAGTGGAGCTTGAGAGACTACTGTATAGACCTTGGTAAAACAATGCTTATTATCTTTTAAGCCTCCCCACATAATTCAGCCACATTTTCACAATTAATTATTCTTTGTTCAATTTAGTATATTGGTAACTGACTCAAACTAGTTGACCTCACATTTATTCCACAGCCTTCATAAGATTACCTATCAGGGCAAATGAAAAATCTTAGAGTTCAGATGTGTCTTATTTTGTCAGAAATATAATTTGGATCCAACTTTCTTCTTATAAACCAGTGAATTTATATGACAGCGTTTTATTCATGACTAATTTTTTAAATGAAAATTACAAGGTCTTTGCTTTTGTTTGTCTGTATGTTTATTTTTGTCTATACTTTATATGAATATAATATTTTTCTACTGAAATACATAAAAGAGCTCTATTGGCTTAAAGGGAAACATAAGCACTAAAATCAAGTAGTTTATCATGAAAAATAGTAATTATCCCAAAAGTTTATTGAGTTTATATGACTTTAATAAACATATAAAAATGTAATATTGTTGATGTTAGGCAAAGAATTTATGGAGAAGACTCAAAAGACAATCACAGCAACAACAAAAATAAACAAATGGGACCTGATCAAATTAAAAAGCTTCTGCACAGCAAAGCAACTGTCACAAGAGCAAACAGACAACCCACAGAATGAGAGAAACTATTTGCATTTATCATCCAATAAATGACTGATAAAAAGAATCTGTATAGAACTCAGGAAAATCAGCAAGAAAAAATCAAACAATCCTATCAAAGTGGACAAAAGACATGAACAGAAACTTTTCAAAAGAAGACAGAATAATGGCCAACAAACATATGAAAAAATGCTCCACATCTCTAATCATCAGGGAAATGCAAATCAAAACCACAATGAGATATCACTTATCTCCAATGAGAATGGCCTGTATCAAAAAGTCCCCAAACAATAAATGTTGGTGTGATGTGGAGAGATAGGAACACTCCTACACTGCTGGTGGAACTGCAAACTAGTGCAACCTCTGTAGAAAGCCATATGGAGATACCTTAAAGAGATACAAGTAGAGCTACCATTTGATCCAGCAATCCCATTAATGGGCATCTACCCAAAAGAACAAAAGACATTCTATAAAAAAGACATCTACACTTGAATGTTTATAGCAGCACAACTCACAATTGCAAAGATGTGGAAACACCCATGTGCCCATCAATACATGAGTGGATTAATAAAATGTGGTATATGTATACCATGCAGTACTATTCGGCTATAAGAAACAATGGTGATATAGCACCTCTTGTATTTTCCTGGATAGAGCTGGAGCCCATTCTACTAAGTGAAGTATCCCAAGAATAGAAAAGTAAGCACCACATGTACTCACCAGCAAATTGGTTTCACTGATCAACGCCTAAGTGGACATATAAGAATGTTGGAGAGATGGGAGGGGAGAGGAGGGAATGGGTATATACATACATAATAAGTGCGATGCCCATCATCTGGGTGATGGACATGCTTGAAGCTCTGAATGGGGGGGGGAAGAGGGAGAGGCAAGGGCAATATACGTAACCTAAACATTTGTACCCCCATAATATGCTGAAATTTTAAAAAAGCAAGCATGTCTTCAAGGTTGTCAGTATTAAAATAATGCAGATGTATCACTTTATTACTATTAGTCATTTAAGATTATAAAAATGAGTTTGACCTAAAAAAATATATAAAAATTAGAATATAATGCAGTGTACATTGCTTCCTGTATATCAAGTACAACAATAAAACAAAAACACATGTATTTCACTTTTAGAATTTCTTTGATGGAAACATAAGTTAACATGATGAAGACTTTTGTCTATTGTCTCCATATAATTGTAAAAAATAAATGAATTAGGTGAATGAAAATGGAATAAATGTTTACAAATAAACTTTTCATCTAATTTGAAATCAAATTCATAAAATGTCTGAGCTATTTCTAAATAAATTAAAATACTAAACTATTACTTGCTAAACATATACTCAAGTTTATTTACTCTTTGCCACTTAAATTTTATAGAGAGACAAAACCATGTGGGTATACTAATAAAAATATTCTGTTCCACATTAAAAATTGTCCTATAAAATATTTTAGAGAGTATGAAAGATTCATGAAATACTAATATATAATAATTCAGAATTATTTTCTAAGTTTTTACTAAAAATTAAGGTTACTAATAATAAAAAGTTCTAATTAATATTTGTAATTCTGTATACAAGAAGTATAAAAATACTCTTTTATTTTTTATTGAAGAAAATATACATATATAATTTACCAGTTTTGCCATTTCTAAGTGTATAGTTCAGTGGTATAAATATATTTATATTCCTTTTTCACCTTTGTTCTCCCCTCCTCCCACGTTTTTGTCTGAGAAAGAATTTTGTTTGTCTCAATGATATGGGAAAATGAAAGTACAGTTTTATACTAAGGGAGAATCATTGATTGTTCCAATATGAAAAATAGGAAGTGAAGAACAAGGACCTAGAGTTTGAGAGAATGATGGAAGGTCTAAGCAAATCATGGAGTGTTTGTAGAGAGGAGGTCTTCTGAAGGGAGTTCTGTATGATTGAGTTGGCTGGGATTGAATACAAATGGTTTATACGCTTTTCTAAGAACTGAGCATTGGTATGAGGGGTGCAGTGATGCAGGACTGGAGTCTATTACTCTATGCTTGGAACAACAGGGCTTTCTGGCGATGTTGATCTGCTTTTAGTAAAAATTGCAAGAGGTCCTGGTTTTCAATTCTAAAGTCTGTTTTTATAAAATGTCAACCATCCTCAGAACTGAAGATTTTTCCTATTTTACAGTTTCCATTTAATTCTAGGTTCAAAGTGCTATCTTCTCTATTCAAAATAGTAATTTCATTTCTCAAAATGGAGTTTTCCTTTTTGAAGCTTTTCAGAGTCACATATCAGGAGTTTAACTTTTTCTATATCTCATGGATCATTGCCTTCAGCTTGTCCTCCTTATCTCTTTGAAAAGGTACATCTTTTTGCCTGGGTGGGGTAGAATCTCTCTCTCTCAGCTTTTTGTCAGCTCCTTAAATGTCTATGTCAAAAACACAGAAAGATCAAATAAATAAATAAACTTTTAAATAAAAAGTTTAATAAAAAAAGATCACAAATTAACAACTTAATGTCACACC
>VSMD01116301.1:2529-101124 GCA_008750895.1 Mirza zaza | reverse complement strand
CCCCCTGCCCAATACCCTATTACTGTAGTACCTATGTGTCCACTTAGGTGCTGCTCTTTTAATACCAGTTTGCTGGTGAGTATATGTGGTTCTTGTTTTTCCATTCTTGGGATACTTCACTTAGTAGTATGGGTTCCAGCTCTAACCAGGAAAATATAAGATGTGCTATATCACCGTTGTTTCTTAGAGCTGAATAGTACTCCATGGTATACATATACCACATTGTATTAATCCATTCTTGGATTTATAGGCATTTGGGCTGCTTCCCCAGGCTTGAAATTATGAATTGTGCTGCTATAAACATTCTAGTGCAGGTGTCATTTTTGTAGAGTGTCATTGGATCTTTTGGGTAGATGCCCAGTAATGGGATTGCTGGATCAAAAGGTGGATTCACTTGTATCACTTTAAGGTATCTCCAAATTGCTTTCCACAGAGTTTGAACTAGTTTGCAGTCCCACCAGCAGTGTAGGAGTGTTCATCTCTCTCCACATCCATGTCAGCATTTGTTGTTCGGGGTCTTTACCTTACCTATCAGTTCTCTCAATAAACGTGAACAGCTTAAACTCTCCAATCTAGAGACATAGGCTGTCTGAATGGATAATAAAATACAGGCCAAGTATATGCTGTCTTCAGGAAACACATCTAACCTGCAAGGATCCATATAGACTAAAAGTAAAAGGGTGGAGATCAGTATTCCAGGCAAGTGGAATCCAAAAGAAGGCTGGCGTGGCAGTTTTAATTTGAGACGATTTAGTTTTTAAACCAAAAATAGTAGTGAAAGACAAAGAGGGTCATTATATAATGGTGAAGGGCACAGTTCAACAAGAAGAGATAACAATTTTAAATATATATGCACCCAATTTAGGTGCACTCAGTTTCATAAAGCCCCAAACTTACTAGATGTAAGCAAATTGATTAATAACAACTCCATAATCACAGGAGATTCAACACCCCATTGACAACACAAGATAGATCATCCAAACAGAAAATTAATAAAGAAATAAATGACTTAAACAAAAATCTAGTACAATTGTGTCTGACTGACATTTACAGAACATTCTACCCAAAATCCACTGAATATACGTTCTTCTCATCAGCTCACGGGACATTCTCTAAGATTGACCATATCCTAGGACACAAAGGAAATCTCAAGAAATTTAAAAAAATAGAAATCATACCATGTATCTTCTAAGATCACAGTGGAATAAAAGTAGAAATCAACCCTAACAGAAACTCACATTTCTACACAAAAACGTGGAAATTAAACAAACTCCTACTAAATGATTACTTTATAAATGAAGAAATCAAGATGGAAATAAAAATATTCTATGAAGAAAATGACAATGGAGAGACAAGTTATCAAATCCTTTGGGACACAATAAAGCAGTTCTGAGAGGAAAGTTTATCTCCATCAATGCCTATAACCAAAAGTCAAAAAGATCACAAATAGACGATCTAATGAAACGACTCAAAGAGCTGGAAAAAGAAGAACAGACCAGCCCCAAACCCAGCAGAAGAAGTGAAATCAACAAGATCAAATCAGAACTAAACGAAATTGAAAACAGGGAAGCTATTCAGGAGATTAACAAAACAAAAAGTTGGTTCTTTGAAAAAAATATACAAAATGGACACGCCATTGGCTAAGCTAACGAAAAGCAGAAAAGAGAAATCTCTAATAAGCTCCATCAGGAACAAAAAAGGAGATATCACAACTGATCCCAAAGAGATACAAGATATAATTTATGAGTACTACAAAAATCTTTATTCACACAAATTGGAAAATGTGGAGGAAATGGACAAATTTCTAGAAACACACAGCCTCCCTAGGTTCATCCAGGAAGAAATAGATTCCCTGAACAGACCAATCTCAAGAGCTGAAATAGAAACAGCAATTAAAATTCTCCCTAAAAAGAAATCCTTGTCCAGATGGTTTTCTGTTTTTATGATTCAAGTTAGACTGTTACTGGGTGTGGGGAGGCCACTTTGCCTAGAGCTTGGAATGCCATGTCTGCTGATTGTGGGGAAGCTGCTTCTTCTAGGGGAGGGGGGGAAGATTCCACTTGGGGTGGGGAAGCCTCTTCCAGTGGCAAAGACTCATCTGATTTTAGAAGTTTAATGACCTGACTTCATTAAGCTCTTCTCACATGTCTTATTCTAAATAATAGGACTCCATTATTTCCCAATTAATGCCCTTACTTTAACAGTAGCCATCATTTGAGGGTGGGAATTCAATTTGTGTTATAATTTAGCCAGTCATAAGATGAAATTCTGTATTTTATTTTCAACAATCTCAGTCCTATGACTACAGGAGATAAGAGCATACACACAGAAGAAACTCTTAAGTCATTTAAGCAGTGTTGAGACTGGGAACTAAAATAATTGCGTTCATCTTATATTTGTATCACTTTGTCCAGGGACCCTAGGAGTAACCAGCCAAACTCATTATATTTATTAGTTTTCCAAAAATGTTAAAAATATATATCATATTCACAGTCACCTAGCTCCTTGTTTCATATAAAATAGTTTATTAGGAGTATCTAATGAAGATATTTTGGGTATCTCTATTACCAGATCAAACCATGGAGTTTAGTGTTTTCTATAGTATTGGAAACAGAACCATTAGCATCTTTAAATATAATCATCTTAGTGAGCCAATTCTAGAAACCCTCAGAAAAGTTATTCTTAACATTTTGTTCTCGAGAGCCACTCTCAGTACCAATTTCTATCTTAAGCTTAGGCTACTTTACCAAAAATACTGTAGACTGAGTGGCTTAAACAACAGACATTTATTCCTCATGGTTCTGAAGGCAAGATTAAGATGCTGGCCAAATTGGTTATTGGTAAGGGCCCTCTTCCTGATTTGCAACAGATGCCTTCTGGATGTATCCTCACATGATAGATCATCTTTTTCATGTCTCTTCTTATAAGAGCACTAATCTCATTTATGGGGGCTCCACCCTTGTGATATAATTAACTCCAAAAGACCCCATTTATAAATATCATCAGATCAAGGATTAGGGCTTAAACATATGAATTTTGGGAGGACACAAACATTCAGTCCATGGCATTCCACACCCGGAACCCCAAAACTAATGCCCTTATTACATTCAAAAAACATTCATTCCTTCTCAACAGTCCCAAATTCTTAACTTACTGCAAAATCAACTCTGAAGTCTAAAGTCCACATTCTTAAATAAATTTTGTCTAAATCAGACATGGGTGAGACTCAAAGTTTGATTCATCCTGAGGCAGAATTCCTCTCCAGATGTGAAACTGTGACACCAAACAAGTTGTGTGTTTCTAAAATACAATGATAAAACAGGCATAGGTTAGACATTTCCATAGAAAAAAAGGATAATTAGGAAAGAAGGAAATGGTCAGGATCTCAAGCAAGTCCAAAACCTAGGAAGACAAACTCAATTATATCTTAAGGTTTGAAAATAATCCCTTTTGGCTCAATGTTCTGCCTCCTTGACCCACTGAGATGGAGGTCCTATCTGCTGAACCCATTAGGTGGTGGTCCTGTACCAGAGACTCTGTTAGATGTGGATCAAACCCCCAAGGATCTGGGTGGCCTCACCCCCACAGCCTAAGGTGGAGGCCTTCTGGACTGTTGAATTTGAGGCAATGTCCCCTGCCATTTGAAAATGAGGAGGCAGTTCTGATGATCTCTGAATCTTCTTTGGGGTAGTTTATTTATTTGTAGTGAATGATAGGAAACATTCACAGTCACATATCTCTATGTTCCCGTCTAGTATAATCCAAAAGTCTAACGGCCTTCCTCAATTTGTCCCATCTTCATACCCTCCAGTTCAAACTGATAGTATTCCCACTGGAGTAGAGGATTAGGTCTACAGTTTATAGCCACACTAATTCATTATCAAATGGTCAGTCAGCCATACCCTTAGTGTTCTATTCTGAACACATTTTGCCATTTATGTTTGTTTGTTTGTTTTTGGTAATATGGACACGCTAAGAATTTTACTAGTCTTTAACTTTTGGTTCTTTTTGCTTGAAAATGTCACCTTCAATTCATTTTTCCCTTTTTACATGCTACTAAAAGCAGTAAAGGGAAAATACTCTGCTCTTTCAACATTTTGGTTAAGATTCAACTTAATTAAATACCCGATTTCATTGCTTGCACATTCTACCTTCCACAAAACACTAGAACATGAATGCAATTCAGCCAAGTTTTTTTGACACTTTATAACAAAGATAACTTTTCATTATGTTTCCAATAACATGTTTCTCATTTCCATCAGACCCCATCAGAATGACCTTTACTATCAATATTTCTACCAACATTTTTTTCATGATTATTTATGTATCCTCTAAGATGGAGGCTTTCTCTATAGCTTTCCTTTTATTTTTTATCTGAGCCCTCACTAGAGTCCACTTTAGTGGTCCTTTTATACCAGTATTATCTTTTTCAGGCATGTACCTCAAAAATCTCCCAGTTCCAAAGCTTCTGCTACATTTTTAGGTATTTTTTAGAGCAGCACCCCATTCTTAGTACCAAAATCTCTATTAGTCAGGGATCTCCACAGAAATAGAACCGATAGGATAGAAAGATGAAAATGATGACAGATAGATAGATAGATAGATGATAGATAGATAGATAGATAGATAGATAGATAGATAGATAGGTAGATACAGCCCATGATCTTCCATCCACAAGCTGAGGACTGAGGAAAGCTAGTGAAATAGTTCTGAGAACTTAGGGTTTATGATTTAAGTCCCAGCCAAGGGCAGAAGACTGATGTCCCAGTTTAGTGGTCAGGCAGAGAGACGAATTTCCCCTTCTTCAACCTCTTTTTCCTATTCATGCCCTCAGTGGAACAGATGATACCCACCTACACTGGGAAATGCAATATGCTTTATTCAATCCACCAGTTTAAATTCTAATCTCATCTGGGAATGCTTTCACAGATGCATCTAGAAATAATGTTTAATCTGGGCACCCAGTGTCCCAGTGAAGTTGACATATAACTAATCATAGCAGATAGTCAAATGATTTATAAAATAGTTGTAAAGATAATTCAGTAATTCAGCAAAAGCTGATGGAAAACAGAATAATAAATGCAAAAGTAATTTTGATCCATTACTTAAACCACATATCAAAATTAACTGAAAAATATCTTAGACCAAAATTTAAAATGATAAAACTTCTATAAGACCCATACTAAGAAATATCTTTAAACTTGGAATTGAAAAAGTGTTCTTAGATAAATTCCAGAAGCATAACCCATAAAAATTCAAATTGATAAATTCCATTTCATTAAATTAAAATGGATACTCTTTAAAAACATACTGTTTAAATAGTATAAAGACATCTGTTTATGTCCTCTGCTATTTCCTTCATCAGTGTTTCATAGTTCTCCCTGTAGAGGTATTTTACCTCCTTAGTTAAATATACTCCAAGGTACTTTATTTTCTTCGTTGGTATTTTGAAGAGAATTGAGTCTTTGATTTGGTTCTCACTTTTACTGCTGTTGGCGTATATGAATGCCTCTGATTTCTGTGTATTGATTTTATATCCTGAGACTTTCCCAAATTCATTTATCAGATCAAGGAGTCTCTTGGTTGAATCCTTGGGGTTTTCTAGGTATAATATCATGTCATCAACGAAGAGTGAGAGTTTGATCTTTTCTGCTCCCATTTGGACACCCTTAATTCTGCTCTCTTGTCTGATTGCTGTAGTGAGTACTTCTAGCACTATGTTGAAAAGAAGTGGAAATAGTGGGCATCCTTGTGTTGTTCCAGTTCTAAGTGGGAATGTTTTCAATTTTTCCCCATGCAGTATGATATTGGCTGTGTGTTTGTCATATATGGCTTGTATCATTTTTAGGTAAGCCCCATCTATGCCTATTTTGTTGAGCGTTCTTATGATAAAAGGGTGTTGAATTTTGTCAAATGCTTTCTCTGTGTCTATTGAGAGGATCATATGGTCTTCGATTTTGCTTCTGTTTATATGGTGAATTACATTTATAGATTTGCATATGTTGAACCATCCCTGCATCCCTGGGATGAAGCCCACTTGGTTGTGATGAATTATTTTCCTGACAAGCACCTGGATTCGATTGGCTAGGATTTTGTTGAGAATTTTTGCATCTATATTCATAAGAGATATTGGTCCATAGTTTTCTATTTTTGTTGCATCCTTTCCTGGTTTTGGTATCAGGGTTATGTTCACTTCATAAAATGTGTTGGGGAGGATTCCATCCTTCTCAATGTTGTGGAATAATTTTTGCAGGATAGGCGCCAGTTCTTCTTTGTAGGTGTGGTAAAAATTCGGGTGTGACACCATCTGGTCCAGGACTTTTCTTTTCAGGAAGGTTTTTTATTGCTGTTCAACTTCAGTACTTGATATTGGTCTGTTCAGGAATTCTATTCCTTCCTGGTTGAGCCTAGGGAGGCTGTGTATTTCTAAGAAATTGTCCATTTCCTCCTTATTTTCCAGTTTGTGTGCATAGAGGTTTTTGTAGTATTCATATATTATATTCTGTATCTCTGTGGCATCAGTTGTAATTTCTCCTTTGTTGTTTCTGATGGAGCTTATTAGAGATTTTTCTTTCCTTGTTTTCATTAGTCTAGTCAATGGTGTGTCAATTTTGTTTATTTTTTCAAAGAACCAACTTTTTGTTTTATTAATCTTCCATATAGTTTCCCTGTTGTCAATTTTGTTGAATTCTGATTTGATCTTAATGATTTCACTTCTTCTTCTGAGTTTGGGGTTGGTCTGAATATACCATGCTCATGGGTCGGCAGAATCAACATTGTTAAAATGTCTATACTACACAAAGTGACCTACAGAGTCAAGGCAATCCCTATTAAAGTACCATCATTATTTTTCACCGATATAGAAAAAATAATTTTATGCTTCGTATGGAACCAGAGATGAACCCGTATAGTAAAAGCAATCCTAGGCAATAAAAACAAAATAGGAAATATCAATTTACCAGGCTTCAAACTATACTACAAGGCTATAGTCATTAAAACATATTTTTACTGGCACAAGAACAGGGACATTGACCAGTGGAACAGAACAGAGAACCCAGATATAAAACCATCCTCATATAGCCAACTAATCTTAGACAAAGCAGACAGAAACATACATTGGGGAAAAGAATCCTTATTCAATAAATGGTGCTGGGAAAAGTGGATAGCCACATGTAGAAGACTAAAGCAAGACCCACACCTTTCACCTCTCACAAAAATCAACTCACACTGGGTAACAGACTTGAACTTTAGGTGTGAAACTGTTAGAATTTTAGAAGAAAATGTTGGAAATACTCTTCTAGACATTGGCCTAGGCAAAGAATTTATGAAGAAGACCCCAAAGGCAATCACAACAGCAACAAAAATAAACAAATGGGACCTAATGAAATTAAAAAAGCTTCTGCACAGCCAAAGAAAAAAGTCAAGAGAGCAAACAGACAACCCACTGAATGGGAGAAAAATTTTGCAAGCTACATATCTGATAAAGGGCTAATAACTAGAATCTACTTAGAACTAATTAAAATCATCAAGAAAAAAATGAAAAAACCCTATAAAAAATGGGCAAAGGACAAGAACAGAAACTTCTGAAAAGAAGACAGAATAATGGCCAACAAACATATGAAAAAATTTTCAACATCTCTAATCATCAGGGAAATGCAAATCAAAACCACAATGAGATATCACTTAACTCCAGTGAGAATGGCCTTTATCAAAAGTTCCCCAAACAACAAATGCTGGCATGGATGTGGAGAGAGAGGAACACTCCTACACTGCTGATAGGACTGCAAACAAGTCCAACCTTTGTAGAAAGCAACATGGAGATACCTTAAAGCGATACAAGTAGATCTACCATTTGATCCAGCAATTCCACTACTGGGCATCTACCCAAAAGATCAAAAGTCACTTTATGAAAAAGACACCTGCACTCGAATATTTATAGCAGCACAATTCACAATCGCAAAGCTAGGGAAACCACCGAAGTGCCCATCAATTCATGAGTGGATTAATAAAATGTGGTATATGTGTACTATGGAATACTACTCAGCTTTAAGAAACAATGGTGATATAGCACCTCTTGTATATTCCTGGATAGAGCTGGAACCCATTCTACTAAGTGAAGTATCTCAAGAATGGAAAAACAAGCACCACATGTACTCACCAGCAAATTGGTATTAACAGATCAACACCTAAGTTTACATATAGGAGTAACACTCATTCGGTGTTGGGAGGGTGGGTTGGGGGAGGAGGGGATGGTTGTATACAACCACAATGAGTAAGATTTGCAATGTTTGGGGGATGGACATGCTTGAAACTCTTACTTGTTGGGGGAGGGGGCATGGGCAATATAAGTAACCTTAACACTTGTACCCTCATAATACGCTAAAATAAAAAAATAAAAATATAAATAAAAAAATAATGTAAAGAAAAGTCATAGGCTGGGGAAACATATGAGTATATCATATGTGATAAAGAACTTGTGTCTAGAATATATAAGGAAATCTAAAAGTTCAATATTAATTAAACAGTCTGATTAAAAATGGGTAAAGGATTATCATACCCTCAAAATTAAATATATTGATGAAAAACATGTGGTAAGGTATTCAATGTCAGCTGTCTTTAGAATAATGCAAAATAAAACCATGAAGAGATAACACTACACACATATTTGGAATGATTTGAATTAAAAAGGGTGAATAATCCATATATTGGTGAGAATGTGGAGAAACTGGGAATCTCAAACATCCCCAGTATGATTATAAAATGGTAAAATCACTCATAGAAAAGAGTTAGGAAGTTTGTTATATGGTTAAATGCACACTTTCAATATGTTCCAGTCATTCCATTCTGTTATGATTTGAATGTGTCCAACAAATTGCATGTGTTGGAAACTTAATCTCAAAATTAAAATGTTGATTGACAGTGGGTCCTTTGGTAAGTAATTAAGATTAAATAGAGGGGGAATCAAGATGGCGGATGAGAAACACCGCCAGACAGAGTGTCCCTGCAGAAAAGACAGATTCTAGCAGAAATTGGAAGAAAGAAGCAAGAAGATGAGCATACAGCGGGTGAGGGTCAGAAAGAGGGGTACCTGAGAACATGAGAGACTCCACATGAAGAGGTTGCGGAGGAGAACTTGAAGCTGAGACTGCTGGAGCAGCCCGGAGACCAGCGGGAAGGGTAGGTGAATCAGCCAAGTTTCTCCTCCCCTGCATCTCGGACTGCTGATGGGCTCCCCAGCAGTGGAGAGACCTGCGGACACCAGCCCAGAGACGGCCACCGCCAGTAAGCGGTAAGCCAGTAGCGGATGTGGCACCAGGCTCCCAAATCCCTCAGGGCACCTCTGTGTGCACACATCCGAGCCACGTGGGAGGCGCCATATTGCCTCTTTCTCCCCTCCCCCGACCCTACCCACGGCTGTCCAGAGAGACAATATAGCCACCAGCCCGAGGCACCTCCAGAGAATGCAACTTTCCCTTTTGGGGCCCTACAACTGACTAAGGGGAACTCAGACTTAGAGCTCCCTACCCACCAGCCCACCCAGGTGCTGTTGGCACAGTGATTCCAGTAGAATGGGGCAGACCCTGAGGCTGAGAAACATAGACCCAGCTTCGGCTCCCTGTGGGTGAATTGGGACTGGCACTCTGGGTCCCAGAGGTCAGACCTGCAGACCAGATCACGTGCACCCAGGTCTCACATTGCCTGGGGCACAGAAGGGATACACGTGAACAGCCTACTGAGGAGTGTGTGCCTGTCAGGGGCAGATCAGCATCTTAGAGGGCAACCCTCCTACCAAAGGGAGGCCGTGCACCCAGCCCAGGGGGCTTTCCTGCACAAGGAACCTCCCCGCTGGCATCACAGTCCAGGGAGGCCTGGTGGTGTGTGGTCTGGCTGCTGGCAGAGGACCAGGAGTAGCTGCAGAGTTGGGGAGGGTGGAAAGTGGTGAGGCCCGCTCCAGACTGCAGGTCTCAGACATCCCCACCCCCACACACAGACTTTCTGACTGAGTGGGGCCATTCCAGACCCTCCCTGACAGCTTTTCCTGGATGCAGAGAACAGAACTTTGACCCCTGCTAACGACATTGGTGGTGCCTGAGGGCAGGCTTACCCAACCCAGCTCTGCACAGAATCTCTCACTGAGGGGGAGAAAAGGACACACCTGGAAGTCCCAGGGCCCCACCGACCACCTGAGGCACTAGAATGCCTCTCTACAGGAACAAGAGTTGATAACAGGACAACAACAACAACAAAAAAAAAGCATGGTCTGTTCCTCCAAGCAAGCACCACCTACTGACAAGGAAGACATCCTGCACACCTTTTTCACCTCACCCACTGACTAATTATACAGGGAGTGGTCAAATCTCACTCACAGACAACACCTACAGGCTTAGAAACTAAACAAGGCATGTGAAAACCCAAACGAAAAGCTAAAGGAAAGAAACAACAGCTAATAGATATGGGAAGAAATCAGCAAAGGAACTCCGGAAATATGAAGAACCAAACGGAAAACACACCCCCAAAGAGGAGCACCAGCCCGCTACAAAGAGACACCAACAAAAATCAGGAAACCAAAATGACAGAAGAGGAATTCCAAATGTGGATCATAAGAAAATTCAACGACCTGCAAGAATAACTCAATAACCAATACAGAGAAACCACAAAGAGCCTCCAGGACCTGGAACAAAAGTTCACTAAAGAAATAGACACAATGAAGAAAAGTTTAACCGAACTCCTGGAAATGAATAATCAATTCAAGGAACTACAAAATACAGTGGAAACTCTCAAGAACAGGGTAGATTAAACAGAAGAAAGAATCTCAGAGATTGATGAGAACACCCTCCAATTAAATAAATCAGTCACAGAGATAAAGTAGAGAAACAAGAAAAAAGAGCAAAGCCAATAAGAGATGTGGGATTATGTGAAGAAACCTATGAGAGGGTCATAGGGTTACCAGAAGGGGAAGAAGACAACACTCAAGTGTTGGACAAGCTATTTGAAGATATAATAGAGGAAAATTTCCCAGGCCTTGCTAAAAATCTCGATACACAAGTTTAAGAAGCTCAGAGGACCCCTGGGAGATTCAATGCAAACAGGAGGAAGACATAACAACATGCAGTCATCAGACTGACCAAAATATCAACTAAAGACACCTTTATAAAAGCTGTGAGATAAAAGAAGCAAGTAACGTACAAGGGAAAGCCAATTTGAATAACACCAGACTCTCTACTGACACTTTACAAGCAAGGAGAGACTGGAGCCCCATTCTCACTCTTCTGAAACAAAACAATGCCCAGCCTAGAATATTATTCCCTGGAAAACTAAGCTTCATATATGAAAGAGAAATTAAGAAATTCTCAGATAAGCAAAGTCTCAGAGAATTCACCAAGACAAGACCAGCCCTACAAGAATTACTCAAAACAGTGTTATGTACAGAACAACATAATAAAAACTCACGAATATAAAAACAACCAAAACCCAAAGATTAAAGGCCAGATATTACAATGGCTCAAGAGAGAAATCAAAGCAACAACATCCAACCCAACAGAATAAACAATAAATTACCTTACCTATCAGTTCTCTCAATAAATGTGAATGGATTAAACTCTCCACTCAAGAGACATAGGCTGGCTGAATGGATAAGAAAATACAGGCCAAGTATATGCTGTCTTCAGGAAACACATCTAACCTGCAAGGATGCATATAGACAAAAAGTAAAAGCGTGGAGATCAGTATTCCAAGCAAGTGGAAGCCAAAAGAAGGGTGGTGTGGTAGTTCTAATTTCAGACGATTTAGTTTTTAAACCAAAAAAAGTAGTGAAAGACAAAAATGGTCATTATATAATGGTGAAGAGCACAGTACAACTAGAAGAGATAACAATTGTAAACATATATGCACCCAACTTAGGAGCACCCAGATTCATAAAGCAAACCTTACTGGATCTAAGCAAATGGAGTAATAGAAACTCCATAATCACCGGAGATTTCACACCCCACTGGCGGCACAAGACAGATCCTCCAAACAGCAAATTAATAAAGAAATAATGGACTTAAACAAAACTCTAGAACAATTGGGTCTGACTGACATTGACAAGACATTCTACCCAAAATTCACTGATTATACGTTCTTCTAATCAGCTCACGGGACATTCTCTAAGATTGACCATATCCTAGGACACAAAGTAAACCTCCAGAAATTAAAAAAAAAAAAAAAAATAGAAATCATACCCTGTAACTTCTCAGATCACAGTGGAATAAAAGTAGAAATCAACCCTAACAGAAACTCACATTTCTACACAAAAACATGGAAATTATACAACCTCCTACTAAATGATTACTTCATAAATGAAGAAATCAAGATGGAAATTAAAAAATTCTATGAACAAATTGACATGGAGAGACAAGTTATCAAATCCTCTGATAAACAGCTGAAGCAGTTCTGAGAGGAAACTTTATCTCCATAAATGCCTATAACCAAAAGTCAAAAAGAGCACAAATAGACAATCTAATGAAACGACACAAAGAGCTGGAAACAGAAGAACAGACCAACCCCAAACCCAGCAGAAGAAGTGAACTCAACAAGATCAAATCAGAACTAAACGAAATTGAAAACAGGGAAGCTATACAGAAGATTAATAAAACAAAAGTTGGTTCTTTGAGAAAAATAAATAAAATTGACACGCCATTGGCTAGGCTAACTAAAAACAGAAAAGAGAAATCTCAAATAAGCTCCAATAGGAACGAAAAGGGAGATATCACAACTGATCCCAAGGGGATACAAGACATAATTTATGAATACTAAAAAACGTTTATGCACACAAACTGGAAAATGTGGAGGAAATGGACAAATTTCTAGAAACACACAGCCTGCCTTGGCTCAACCAGGAAGAAATAGATTTCCTGAACAGACCAATCTCAAGAGCTGAAATAGAAACAGCAACTAAAAATCTCCCTAAAAATTTAAGTCCCTGTCCAGATGGTTTCACACCCGAATTTTACCACACTTACAAAGAAGAACTAGTAGCTATCTTGAAGAAACTATTCCACAACATAGAGAAGAATGGAAACCTCCCTGACACCTTTTAGGAAGTGAGTATTACTCTGATACCAAAACCAGGAAAGTATGCAACAAAAAAAGAAAACTACAGACCAATATCACTAATGAATACAGATGCAAAAATTTTCAACAAAATCTTAGCTAACCGAATACAGACACCAAAAAAATTATCCATCACGACCTAGTGGGCTTTATCCCAGGGATGGAGGGATGGTTCAAAATATGTAAATCTCTAATGCAATTCACCACATAAACAGAAGCAAAAACAAAGACCACATGATTCCTTCAATAGATGCAGAAAAAGCGTTTGACAAAATTCAACACCCTTTCATGATATGAACACTTAATGAAATAGGCATAGAAGGAACGTACCTAAAAATGATACAAGACATATATGACAGACCTATAGCCAACGTCATATTGAATGGGGAAAAATTTAAAGCAATCCCACTTAGAACTGGAACCAGACAAGGTTGCCCACTATCTCCAGTTCTATTCAACATAGTTCTGGAAGTTCTGGCTACAGCAATCCTACACGAAAATGGAATTAAAGGTATCCAAATAGGGGCAGAAGAGATGAAACTTTCACTGTTTGCTGATGATAGGATATTATATTTAGAAAACCCCAAATATTCAACCAAGAAATTCTTGGAACTGATAAATAAATTTAGTAAAGTCTCAGGATACAAAATCAATACACAGAAATCAGAGGCATGCATATACGCCAACAACAATCAAATCGAGAAGCAAATCAAAGACTCAATTCCCTTCACAATAGCAACAAAGAAATTAAACTAACTAGGAATATACTTAACCAAGGAAATAAAAGACCTCTACAGGGACAACTATTAAACACTAAGGAAGGAAATAGCAGAGGATGTAAACAGATGGAAAACCATACCATGTCGTGGATCGGCAGACTCAACATCATTAAAATGTCTATACTACCCAAAATGTTGTACAGATACAATGCAATACCTACTAAAATCCGATCAGTATTCTTCACAGATATAGAGGAAAAAAATTATGCTTCGTATGGAACCAAAGAAAACCCCAAATATAAAAAGCAATTCTAGGCAACAAAAACAAAATGGGAGGTATTAATATGCCAGATATCAAAGTATACTGCAAAGCTGTGGTAATTAAATCAAACTGGTATTGGCACAAAAATAGGAATATTGACCAATGGACAGATCTGAGAATTCTGATTTAAACCATCCTCATATAGCCATCTAATCTTTGACAAAGCAGACAAAAACATATGCTGGGGAAAAGAATCCCTTTTCAATAAGTGGTGCTGGGAAAACTGGATAGCCACCTGTAGAAGGCCTAAGCAAGACCCACACATTTCACCTCTTACAAAAATCAACTCACACTGGAGAACAGACTTACACCTAAGGTATGAAACTATTAGAATTCTAGAGGAATATGTTGGAAACACTCTCCTAGACATGGGCCTAGGCAAAGTGTTTAGGGCGAAGACCCCAAAGGCAATCACAGCAGCAACAAAAATAAATGAATGGGACCTGATCAAACTAAAAAGCTTCTGCACAGCCAAAGAAACAGCCATGAAAGTAAACAGACGACCTACATAATGGGATAAAATTTTTGCATCCTACTCATCTGGTAAGGGGCTGATAACTAGAATATACTTAGAACTCATGAAAATCAGCAAGCAAAATCAAATAACCCTATTAAAAAGTGGGCAAACGATTTAAACAGAAACTCTTCTATATAAGACAGAAGAATGACCAACAAACTTATGAAAAAATGCTCAAGATCTCTAATCATCAGGGAAATGCAAATCAAAACCACAATGAGATATCACTTAACTCCAGTAAGAATGGCCTTTATCAAAAAGTCTCCAAACAATAGATGCTGGTGTTGATGCAGAAAGAGGGGAACACTCCTACACTGTTGGTGGGACTGCAAACTAGTTCAACCTCTGTGGAAAGCAACATGGAGATATCTTAAAGCGATTCAAGTGAATCTACCATTTAATCCAGCAATCCCATTACTGGGCATCTACCCAAAAGATCCAGTGTTACTCTACCAAAAAGACACCTGCACTAGAATGTTTATAGTAGCACAATTCGTAATTGCAAGGCTGTGGAAACAGCCCAGGTGCCCATCAATCCAAGAATGGATTAATAAAATGTGGTATATGTATACCATGGAGTACTATTCCGCTCTAAGAAACAACGGTGATATAGCACATCTTATATTTTCCTGGTTAGAGCTGGAACCCATACTACTAAGTGAAGTATCCCAAGAATGGAAAAACAAGCACCGCATATACTCACCAGCAAACTGGTAATAACTGAGCAGCACCTAAGTTCACACATAGGTACTACAGTAATAGGGTATTTGGCAGATGGGAGGGGGAGGGGGCGGGTATATACATACATAATGAGTGAGATGTGTACCATCTAGAGGATGGTCATGCTGGAGACTCAGACTTGTGGGTGGAGGGGGGAAAAGGGCATTTATTGAAACCTTAAAATCTATATCCCATAATATGCCAAATATATATATATATATATATATATATATATATATATATATATATATATAAATAAATAAAATAAAGTCGTCAGGATAGGGTTCTCATGATGGGACCGGTGGCTTTATAAAAAGAGAAAGAGAGAACTGACTACTAACATTGGTCCCATGCTCTTGAACTCCTAAGACTCCAAAACTATGAGCCAAATCAATTTCATTATAAATTACCCAGTCTCTAGTACTCCTTTTTAAAAACAGAGAATGTACTAAGACACATTTCTAAGTTATTTATGCAAGGAAAGTTAAAACACGTTATCCAAAAATTTTTACATAGCTTTATTTGCAATAATCAAAACTGAAAATAACCTAAATTATTCCTAACATGGAAAATGTATAAACCAATTTTGATACACAGATACATTGGAATATACTCAGCTATGAAAATGAATGAACTACCAGTATTTTAAATGACATGGATGTATCTAAATAGCACATTTAAGTAAAAGAAACCAGACCCAAAGGAAGACACTTTTTAATTATGTATGAGGTCTCTGCTGTCCAGACTGGAGTGCAGTTGCATAATCATAGCTCACTACACCTTTGCATTCCTGGTCTCAGATGATCCTCCTGTCTCAGCCTCCCAAATACCTGGAACTATATGTGCATGGCACCGAGCCTAGATATAAATTTTCTTTTTTCTGTAGAGATGAGGTCTTGCTATGTTGGCCAAATTGGTCTTGAACTCCTGGCCTCAAGCAATCCTCTCCTTGGCCTCCCAAAATGCTGAGACTATAGGCATGAACCACTCTGTCTGAGTAAAAGAAGACACTTTCAATAAGACAAAACTATAGTGCTTTCCAGGGCATGGAGTTAGGGAAAATATCTATTGCCAGGGGAATGGGGGAGTTTTTTGAGGTATTCGGGTTCTTTTGCACCTTGAGTGTGGTAATAGTTATACGACTGTATATATTTGTGAAAAATCACAATAATGTATGCCAAAATGTACAAATTTTATGATATATGAATTATACATTAATAAAGATAAGATACCTTATTACTACCAATTAGTGTGGGCTATGAAAAAAATATAAGTATATAGTCTTTGAGTAAAAATGTGAGGAATGGAGCTAAAACATTCTTTTTCTTCCTTCATCAGATTTTTGTTTCTCCAGCAATACTCCTGTTTAATTCAATCTTTACATTGGTCCACAGATTTGGTTTCCTGAAACTCATACATATCCTGTGTGAGACATTTAATCAGTGACTTTAAATATTAATGTTTTCTGGAATAGTAATGCTCAGAGAATAGGTTCAAGCACTGGACTAACATTCAGAAAATTTGTGTTCTACTCCTGTCTCTGTCACTATTTTATTGTGTGATCTCACTCAATTACCTTCCCTCTCATTGCCCCCGTTTATTTCTCTGTAAAATGAGACAATGGGACTAGTTGATCTCTGAGACTCCTTCAAATTTCAATGCTTCATGATGTTATCTAGAAATTATGTTAAAAATATTGAAAATTAAATAAAAAGCTTCATAATTTATAAAGTCATGTTTTCACCCAAGAATTCTACTTGACAATTTATTATTATGGATTATACATGCAAATAAATTTCTTCAGACATATTATTTTGGTTTTCATTAAGACTTTATTCAGAACTCTGATCTCTGTGAAAACAACCTCCTTGAGCAGAAAATATGTCTAATATTAGAGCCAATTATTTGGTGATAACTTGATAACAGGAAGTTATACAGTTCATCCAAAAGTGGAACACTGATTTTTATCCTAACATTTTCTACATTCTATTTTCAATTTTCAGTTTAGCAAATGCTTATTAAGCTTACTTTGTGCTTATATATATATATATATATATATATATATATATATTGCAATTTAATTTTTTTTGCAGAGTAAAACTAATATTTCATTCATTAAATGGTTAGTGAATTTCTACAATGTGCAAAGCCAGCAATTTCCATTGTAGGCAGCAATGAACACATAAAAATCCATTATAATTTATTTTTTCTGAAATACAAAAATGCCCTCTGACAGAGATTCTGGTATGTCCTATAGTAGAATTTCCCAAACCATTCCATATCATGGCTTGCATAAAAATATAATATTTATTTAGTATATAGATCACTGGGATAAATGGAAAAGGAAGCTCAAGGTACCTAAGCAGCCCAGGAGACCCAGTAGCTCCAGGTCTCAATCAGTTAACCTTATTGATATCTCCATACATCTGTAACTAATTTGTAGCATCCAGATTTTCCCTGCACTCCACCCTCACCCACATCCACTACTATCTAGATATATCTTTCAAGTACTTGAATTTGGACAAAAGATAAATAGTATGCTATAGGTCTAGACAATATCCTGTGCTCTGTAGTTTATGAAGATTAATAAAATATAATATCTGCTTTCACCAAGGTCAAATACTACTGGTTAAAAGGATAAATAAATCACCTTTAGCATATACCATGAAAAGTACCACAGTGTAATTGGAGCACACAGAATATATTAGTTCACAGTCTCTGAGAAGCTACCACTAAGACAATTTTAGATATGCAAGGGATCTGTTGAGAGAAATGATCAGATATTAATATAAGTAAGAAATATTCAGATAGCAAAACAGGTATGACTTCTGTGAAGTAGAATGGCAAGGATGAGTTTTACACTATGGCACATTTCTTTACCAGGTCAATGGGGCGTTCTCAAGCTAAAACTACCTATGAGAAGTACAATGGGCCAGCATTCATTCCTAGTCATCAGCTAGGGGCCTAAGAAGACTTCTGCTGAGTCTGTAAAGATAAAACTCTGAGTAAGGTGAAATAAAACAGTTTTCTCATTGTATTTTAGTTACATGGACCTTTATTTGCTATGTAACCCCACAAAAAGGAATATTACTGCTTATGTTAGTATCTGACTGTAGTTATAGAGTACGAGATGACCTTGTGGGTTTTTCATAATTCCCTTTATCAAGTTTGAGGAAGTTCACTTCTATCTCTAGTATACTGAGTGTTTATTTTTCTCTTAAATCATGAATTGTTACTGGACTTCTTTCAAGTGCTTTTTCCCTTGTATCATTTGAAATAATCATTTCTATGGACAAAAGACTTATGAAAAAATGTTCAACATCCCTAATCATCAGGGAAATGTAAATTAAAACCACAATGAGATATCACCTCACACTTGTAAGAATGGCTATTATCAAAAAGACAAAAGATAAAAATTGTTGTCAAAGATGTGCAGAAAGGGAGCCCTTCCACACTGTTGGTAGGAATATAAATTAGTATAGCTATTACAGAAAACAATAAAGGCTTTCCATAATAAAATTAAAAAATAAAACTAAGGAAGTGAAAGATCTCTACAGAGAGAACTATGAAACACTAAGGAAGGAAATAGCAGAGGATGTAAACAGATGGAAAACCATACCATGCTCATGGATCAGCAGAGTCAACATTGTTAAAATGTCTATACTACCCAAAGTGATCTACAGACTCAATGCAATCCCTATTAAAATACCAATATCATTTTTTACAGATCTAGAAAAAATAATTCTACACTTCTTATGGAACCAGAGAAGATGTCATATAGCTGAAGCAACCAAAAATAACAAATAGGAAGGCATCAATTTACCAGACTTCAAGCTATACTACAAGGCTATAATAATGAAAACAGCATAATATTGGCACAAGAACAGAGAAATAGACCAATGGAACAGAACTGAGAACCCATAAATAAAATAATCATCATATAGCCATCTAATCTTTGACAAAGCAGACAAAAACATACACTGGGGGAAAGAATTCTTATTCAATAAGTGGTGCTGGGAAAATTGGATTGCCACATGTAGAAGATGGAAACAGGATCCTCATCTTTCACCTCTCACAAAAATCAACTCATGGTGGATAACAGACTTAAACCTGAGGCATGAAACTGTAAAAATTATTGAAGAAAATATTGGAAAAACTCTTATAAACATTGGCCTAGGCAAAGAATTTATGAAGAAGACTCAAAAGCAATCACACCATCAACAAAAATAAATGAATGGGACCTGATCAAATTAACACATTGCATACCACATAGAAATCTCTAAGACATATGCCAGGGACCACACATTTTTGAGCAAACTACACGTTACTTAAATCATCATAATTAAAGATCATAATGCACTTTAGGTGTTGTTTTTTCAATAATTATAACATTTTTATTAACAAAACAAACAATTAAACAACTAATTAAACAATTAAAGATCCTAGTACTTTTTTAACGTATGGTACTGCATAAAACATTTTCCTCTATGAAGAGGGACCAAACAAAATTTACATAATTATCTAGATTCACTTCTTTTTCCATGGTTGGCACAAACTCTTCAGGCTCTCGTAGGAAATTTTTTCTTTCCACTCTCTGGAATACACATAGGTTCATGCTGCTTCATATCACCTAACAACCTTTTAGGTGGATCTTTACAAAGTGATCTCCTTGCACCCCCAGGGAAAGGGCTGGACAGATTTTTCTCTGATTCTGGAGAATCTTCATTATTGTCATCCATTATCCAGTCTCTCACCACCAATAGAAACTGTTTATATTTGCTTATGGATTGAGGACTTTGTAGACTCTAAATGAATTGAAAAGTCCACAGTTTATAAGGTACAGCACTACTTTTTTTGTCCATTTCATCGTTCTCCTTAGAATGGAACAACACCAAAGGAATTGATAAACATTGTCAATGACTTTCATGTGGGCATTGTATTCCTTGATGCAGGAAGGTTTTACAATATTCTCGCCCACATTTCTATTTTTTTTTTTTTTTCTTTTGTCAGGACAGAAGTGTCATGGATCGTTGATATCATTGGGACAACCTGCTTGTCTTTCCATGCTAGGAGAAGAATATCATCTTTTCTGGAAAATATTATGTCACTTTTCTTCATTCTTGATGTTTTCATTTTCAAATTTGGCGGTAAACCTCTACACTCCCTAATAGTCCCACAGACTCTAGTTTTGGTCTGTAGCAGCAATTCAGCAGATGTAGCATTGTAATAATTATCCTGGTAAATATGGTGTCATATGCCAAGATAGGGTCCAAGAACTGAAAGAACAGTTTCTTGCAATGTCTTTCTTTCAGCAGTGTATATATCCATATTGCAGATATAGCC
Organism: Mirza zaza; assembly: GCA_008750895.1. NCBI lineage: Eukaryota > Metazoa > Chordata > Mammalia > Primates > Cheirogaleidae > Mirza > Mirza zaza. Next base: position 80,411 of record VSMD01116301.1, on the reverse strand, counting down.
AGTATCACTCTCACACACCATCTGAATAAGTAAACCATATTTTGTTATGTTCGCTGGGTTGTACATCCAAAATTTTATACGCCCTTTCCGTGGAATCATTCCCTCATCCAAAGCTTTGGTTTGTATATTGTTCAAAATTCGTGCAGGAAATAATCCAGCACATGTTGGATCTTGAAAAGTCTCCCTGAGCTACTGTCCATTTTGGTGGCATCATTGAAAGGCCAGAATGTCCATATTTGGTCAAATCTATGGTGACTCATTGTCTGTGGAAATATAGGGATATATATCAAATGATTTGTTGACCAATAGTCTTTCCAGCTATCTTTTTTTGTTTGACCCATGAGAACAATTATAAAAAGGAATGTCTTGATGTTTGTAACCAGAGACCACTTTAGTGTTCTAGATGGTGTTTTGCATTTCATTGTGGTTTGATTGTGATAGTCGGACAGCCTTTTGTGCAACATCTTAAACAAGTCATCACCAAAAAAGAGATTGATCATGGAGGGTACAGAGTCACACTGAAACGGAAATATAGTGACCCCAGCATGACCTTCAAACATTTGAAAGCGTGGTGGTGTGTCAATTTCAGACCAGCAATTATCAGTAGCTTCGTCAGTGTCAGAATCACTCGAAAGTGCTGCCACCTTGCTCTTCCTTACAGGTCTAATAATTTCACTGTCAGTAGAATCAATAGAATCATCTCCAGAATTGTCAAAACAGTCATCTGCATCTTCAATCTCATTAGGAGTATCTGACAAATTATCATTAAATACTTCCAGAAGTGTGTCAGTTTTGTTGGTTTCCTTCCTTTTTCTGAGAGAGGGCATTTCTAAAAGCACCAGGAACTTGAAGACAAAGACTATTTGAATGACCAAAATACAATGTAAATGCAACGCTTTATGGGTTCATGCAATTATATAGTTTTTTGTAGATTGATCTGCACAGTTTCCACCAATGAGATGACTTCATTTGATATGGACAAGACAGTGTCTTGACATCTAAGGTCCATAACAGATGGTGTGTGAAAAACAAGAAAACTCATGAGTGGTCTACACGCGGAACATGAGAAAACTTGTGAGCAATAAAAATGTGTTAAAAAGCTTCTACACAGCCAAGAAAACTATTATGAGAGAAAATAGACAACCCACAGAATGAGAGAAAACATTTGCATGCTCTACATCCGATAAAGGGCTCATAACTAGCATCTATATAGACCTCAGGAAAATCAGCAAGAAAAAAGTCAAACAACCCTATCAAAATGTGGCCAAAGAACATGAACAGAAACTTTTCAAAAGAAGATAGACTAATGACCAAGAACATATGAAAAAATGTTCAACATCTCTAATCATCAGGGAAATGGAAATCAAAACCACCATGAGGTATTACTTTACTTCAATGAGAATGACTTTTGTTTATCAAAACGTTCCCAAACAACAAATGTTGGCATGGATGCAGAGATAGGAACATTCATACACTACTGGTGGGACTGCAAACTATTACACCACCTATGGAAAGTAATGAGGAGATACCTCAAAGAACTCAAAGTAGAACTACCATTTGATCCAGCAATCCCATCACTGAGCATCAACCCAAAAGAACAAAAGACATTCTATAGAAAAGACATGTGCATTAGAATGTTTATAGCAGTACAACTCATAATTGCAAAGATGTGGAAACAACCCAAGTGCCCATCAATATATGAGTGGATTAATAAAATGTGGTATATGTATATCATGGAGTTCTATTTAGCCGCAGAAAACAATGGTGACCTAACACCTCTTGTATTATCCTGGATGAAGCTAAAGCCTATTCTAATATGTACTCACATATACTCACGATCAAATTGGTATTAATTGATCAACACTTAAGCGCACATATGGTAGTAACATTCATCTGGTGTCAGACAGGTGGGAGAGGGGAGGAGGGGATAGGTGTATTCACAACTAATGGGTGCAGTGCACATTCTCTGGGGGATGAACAGGCTTATAGCTCTGACTTGGTAGTACAAAGGCAATATATGTAACCTAAACATTTGTACCCCTGTAATCTGAAATAAAGTAAAATAAAATACTGAAAAAATAATAATAAAACTACCATATGACCCAGCAATCCTACTTCTAAGTACATACCCAAAAGAACTGAAATCACTCTGCAAAGAAATATCTGGACACCCATGTTCATTTTCAGCATTATTCACAATAGCCAAGATATGGAATCAACCTAAGTGGCCATCAGTGTATGAATGGCTAAAGAAAATGTGGTGTTTATACACAATGGAATAGTAATGAGCCTTTAAATAATAAGGAAATTCTGTCATTTGTGACAATATAGATGAACATCGAGGACATAATGCCAAGTGAAATAAGCCAGACACAGAAAGATAAATACTATATGATCTCACTTATATGTGGAATCTATAAAAAGTCAAAGTTATGAAAGTACAGGACAGAATTGTGGTTACCAGAGGCTGAAGATGGGATAGGGAATGGGAGATGCTGACAAAAGAGTACAAAGTTTTAGTTAGACAAGAGAAATGCAGTTTTGATTTCTATTGCACAGTGTGATTAATATTTTCATGATTAAAGGTAATTATAATGTATCATATATTTCAAAATTGATAAAAAAAATATATTTTACATGTTCTCATTGCAAAAAAAAATAACTATGTGAGATGATGCATCTGTTAATTACCTTTACATAATACTCAACAGTGTGTGTGTATATCAAAACATCACGTTCTACCTCATAATATATATATATAATTATTTGTAAATTAAAAATAAAAAATTATGTATACAAAATACTTTGTGAGTTTTTCTCCTTGGTTCTATTAATGTGGTATTTAATTTTCATTAGTTTTCATATGATTAAGTACCACTGCATTTCTAGGATAAATCCCAGTAATTTATGTTGTATAATCCTTTTAATATACTGCTGGATTTGGTTTACTACTACTTTGTTGAGGATTATTTTATTTATATTTATGAGGGTTATTGGTCTGTAGTTATCTTTTCTTGTATCGCCATCTGATTTTGGAATCAGGATATTGAAGGCCTCATAGAGTGAGATAGAAAATATTTCTTCATATTACACTCTTTGTAAGAGTTTGAAGATTGATGTTTATTCTTTAATTGCTTGCTAGAATTTACCCAGTGGAAGCCAATGGAAGCATCTAATCCTGAGCTTTATATGTTGGGAGGTTTTTGATTACTGACTCAATATCTTTACTTATTACAGGTCTCTACAGATTTTCTACTTTTTCTTAATTCATTTTTGATAGTTTTTGTGCTTATGGTAATTTCTCTATTTTATCTAGGTCAAATAATTTGTTGAAACGTAATTGTGTACAGTATTCTTTTATAATCTCTTTATTTCTATAAGACTAGTAATAAATCCTCACTACCTTTCTGATTTTAGTAATTTCAATCTTCTTTTAGTTTGAGTTATACAAAGCCAAAGTTTGTTAATTTTAATGTTTTTTTCAAAGAACTAATTTTCTTTTTGTTAATTCTCTGTTTTCGGTTCTCTCATTTATCTATGCTATACTATTTATTATTTTCTTTCTTACACTATCCTTGGATTTAATTTATTCTTCTTCTAATTTGTTAAGGTGTAACATTTGTTAGTCAACTGATATTTTTCTTATTTTTAATGTAGGCTTTCACAGCTTCGAACTTCCTTCTGAGTGGTGCTTTTACTGCATTTCACACATCTTGCTATGTGGTATTGTTGTTTTTGTTCTTTTTTGACCATTGGTTGTTTAGAACTGTGTTGTTTAACATCCACATATTTTAATTTTCTGTTTTTTTTTTTCTTACCTTTTTGGTTACATTTTATATCTTTGCCTCTCCCTAGCAAGAGATAGAGGTATGCCCTTCCCCTCCACAGTGTTCACCACGTCCCTCAGATGGGGGACAACCCCTCCATCCCGGAATCCCTGGTGAACACCACCACCCTTTGAGCACCATAGTGTTAATCAGTCAGTATCAATTTGATGGCGAGTATATGTGGAGCCCATTATTCTGATCTTGCATTATTAAGCATCTACCCAAAAGAGCATAAGACATTCTATTATAAAGGCATCTACACCTGAATGTTTATAGCAGCTATTGCAATGATGTGGAAACAACCCCAGTGTCTGTCAATTCATGAGTGGATTATTAAAATTTGCTATATGTTAACAATGGAATATTACTCAATTCTAAGAAATGACATGACCTAGCACTGCTTATATTATCCTGGATTGAGCTTAAGTCCATTATCCAAAGTGAAGTGACACAAGATCAGAATAATTTTCTGGTTTTTATTTTTTCATTCACTTGCAGTTGGAGAAGATACTTTGTATGATTGAAATATTTTAATTTTATTTTATTAATTTAAGCACATTATGGGGGTACAAATGTTTTAAGTTTACGTATATTGCCCTAGCCTCCCCCCCTCAAGTCAGTGCTTCATGTGTGTCCATCACCTACAAGGTATGCATCATACTCATTATGTATGAATATACTCATCCCTTCCTCCTTCCTCACATCTGCCTGATGCCCAACAAATGTTATTCTTATATGTCCACTTAGGTGTTGATCAGTTAATACCAATTTGCTGGTGAGTACATGTGGTGCTTATTTTTCCATTCCTGGGATACTTCACTTAGTAGAATGGGTTCCAGCTCTATCCAGGAAAATACAAGAGGTGCTATATCACCATTGTTTCTTACGGTAAATAGAACTCCATGGTATGCATATACCACATTTTATTAATCCACTCATGTATCGATGGGCACTTGGGTTATTTCCACATCTTTTCACTTGTGAATTGTGCTTATATAAATATTCGAGTGCAGGTGTCTTTTTTCTAAAGTGTCTTTTGTTCTTTTGGGTAGATGCCCAGTAGTGGGATTACTACAACAAATAGTAGATCTACTTGTATGGTTTTAAAGTATCTCTATATTGCTTTCCACAGAGGTTGCACTAGTTTGCAGTCCCACCAGCAGTGTATCAGTGTTCCTATCTCTCTGCATCCACACTAATATTTATTGATTTGGAACTTTTTGATTATGGCCTTTCTCACTGGAGATAAGTTATATCTCATTGTGGTTTTAGTTTGCATTTCCCTGATGATTAGAGATGTTGAGCATCTTTTCATATTTTCTTGGCCATTATTATGTCTTCTTTTGAAAATTTTCTGTTCATGTTCTTTACCCAGTTTTTGACAGAGTTGTTTGATTTTTGTCTTGCTGACTTTCCTGAGTCCTAAATAGAATCTAGTTGTCAGCCAATTATCAGATGTGTAGCATGAGAAAAATTTATCCCATTCTGTAGGTTGTCTCTTTCCTCTCATGACAGTTTGGCTGTGCAGAAGCTTTTTAGTTTGATCAGGTCTCATTTATTTCTTTTTGTTGTTGCTGTGATTGCCTTTGGAATGTTCTTTATGAATTATTTGCCTAGGACAATGTCTAGAGGGATGTTTCCAACATTTTCCTCTAGAACTCTAACAGATTCACACTTAGATTTAAGTTTGTTGCCCAGCGTGAGTTGATTTTTCTGAGAGATGAAAGGTGTGGATTCTGCTTCAGCCTTCTACATGTGACTATCCAATATTCCCAGCAACATTTATTGAATAAGGATTCTTTTCCCCAGTGTATATTTTTGCCTGCTTTGTTAAAGATTAGATGGCCATATGAGGATGGTTTTACATCTGGGTTCTCAGTGTGTTCCACTGTTCAATGTTGCTATTCTTGTGCCAGTCCAAAGTTCCTTTTTTTTTCTTCTTCTTCTTTTTTCTTTTTTTTTCTCTCTTTTTTTTTTTATTTCGGCATATTATGGGGGTACAGATTTTAAGGTTTCAATAAATGCCCATTCCCCCCTCCACCCACAAGTCTGAGTCTCCAGCATGGCCATCCTCCAATGGTGCACATATCACTCTTTATGTGTGTATATACCAGCCCCCCTCCACCCTCCGACCTGCCCAATATCCTATTACTGTAGCACCTTTGTGTCCACTTAGGTGCTGTTCAGTTAATACCAAATTGCTGGTGAGTATATGTGGTGCTTGTTTTTCCATTCTTGGGATACTTCACTTAGTAGTATGGGTTCCAGCTCTAACCAGGAAAATATAAGATGTGCTATATCACCGTTGTTTCTTAGAGCTGAATAGTACTCCATGGTATACATATACCACATTTATTAATCCATAATTGGATTGATGGGCAATTGGGCTGTTTCCACAGCCTTGCAATTACGAATTGTGCTGCTATAAATATTCGAGTGCAGGTGTCTTTTTTGTAGAGTGTCATTGGATCTTTTGGGTAGATGCCCAGCAATGGCATTGCTGGATCAAATGGTAGATTCACTTGTATCGCTTTAAGGTATCTCCATATTGCTTTCCACAGAGGTTGAACTAGTTTGCAGTCCCACCAGAAGTGTAGGAGTGTTCCTCTCTCTCTGTATCCACGCCAGCATTTATTGTATGGAGACTTTTGGTAAAGGCCATTCTCACTGGAGTTAAGTGATATCTCATTGTGGTTTTGATTTCCATTCCCTGATGATTAGAGATGTTGAGCATTTTTTCATATGTTTGTTGGCCATTCTTCTGCCTTATTTAAAAATTTTCTGTTCAAGTCCTTTGCCCACTTTTTAATAGGGTTATTTGATTTTTTCTCGGTGGTGTTTGTGAGTTCTAAGTATATTCTAGTTATCAGCCCCTTACTGGATGCGTAGGATGCAAAAAGTTTCTCCCATTCTGTAGGTCATCTGTTTACTTTCATGACTGTTTCTTTGGCTGTGCAGAAGCTTTTTAGTTTGATCATGTCCCATTTATTTATTTTTGTTGCTGCTGTGATTGCCTTTGGGGACTTCTTCATAAACTCTTTGCCTAGGCCGATGACTAGGAGAGTGTTTCGAACACTTTCCTCTAGAATTCTAATAGTTTCATACCTTAGGTTTAAGTCAGTTATCCAGCGTGAATTGATTTTTGTGAGAGGTGAAAGGTGTGGGTACTGCTTTAGCCTTCTAAAGGTGGCTATCCAGTTTTCCCAGCACCATTTTTGAAAAGGGATTCTTTTCCCCAGCATATGTTTTTGTTTGCTTTGTCAAAGATTAGATGGCTATATGAAGATGGCTTTATATCAGGATTCTCAGATCTATTCCACTGGTCAATATTACTATTTTTGTGCCAATACCAGATTGATTTAATTACTACAGCTTTGTAGTATAGTTTGATATATTGCATATTTATATCTCCCATTTTGTTTTTGTTTCCTAGAATTGCTTTTGATATTCGTGGTATTCTTTGGTTCCATACGAAGCATAAATTTATTTTCTCTATATTTGTGAAGAATGCTGATCGGATTTTAATCGGTATTGCATAGTATCTGTAGATCATTTTGGGTAGTATAGACATTTTAATGATGTTGAGTCTGCCAATCCACGACATGGTATGGTTTTCCATCTGTTTACATCCTCTGCTATTTCCTTCCTTAGTGTTTAATAGGTGTACCTGTAGAGGTCTTATACTTCCTTGGTTAAGTATATTCCTAGTTAGTTTAATTTCTTTGTTGCTATTGTGAAGGGAATGGAGTCTTTGATTTGCTTCTTGATTTGATTGTTGTTGGTGTATATGAATGCCTCTGATTTATGTGTATTGATTTTGTATCCTAAGACTTTACTAAATTCGTTTATCAGTTCCAAGAGTTTCTTGGTTGAATCTTTGGGGTTTTCTAGATATAACATCTTATCATCAGCAAACAGCGAAAGTCTCATCTCTTCTGCCCCTATTTGGATACCTTTAATTCCATTTTCCTGTCTGATTGTTGTAGCCAGGACTTCCAGCACTATATTGAATAGAAGTGGAGACAGTGGGCAGCCTTGTCTGGTTCCAGTTCTAAGTGGGAATGCTTTCAATTTTTCCCATTCAGTATGATGTTGGCTATGGGTCTGTCACATATGGCTTGTATCATTTTTAGGTATGTTCCTTCTATGCCTATTTTATTAAGTGTTTGTTTCATGAAAGGGTGTTGAATTTTGTCAAAAGCTTTTTCTGCATCTATTGAAAGAATCATGTAGTCTTTGTTTTTGGTTTGTTTATGTAGTGAATTGCTTTTATAGATTTACATATGTTGAACCATCCCTGCATCCCTGGGATGAAGCCCACTTGGTCGTGATGGATTATTTATTTGATAAGCATCTGGATTTGGTTCGCTAAGATATTGTTGAATATTTCTGCATCTATTTTCTTTAGGGATATTGGTCTGTAGCTTTCTTTTTTTGTTGCATCCTTTCCTGGTTTTGGAATCAGAGTAATATTTGCTTCATAAAAGGTGTCGGGGAGGTTTACGTTCTTCTGGATGTCATGGAATAGTTTCTGCAGGATAGGTACTTGTTCTTCTTTGTAAGTGTGGTAAAATTCCAGTGTGAAACCATCTGGACCAGGACTTTTTTATTCAAGAGATTTTTGATTGCTGTTTCTATTTCAGCTCTTGAGATTGGACTGTTCAGGAAATCTATTTCTTCCTGGTGGAGCCTAGGAAGGCTGTGTGTTAATAGAAATTTGTCCATTTCCTCCACATTTTCCAGTTTGTGTGCATAAAGATTTTTGTAGTACTCATAAATTATATCTTGAATCTCTTTAAGATCTCTTTAAGATATCTCCTTTTTTGTTCCTTATGGAGCTTATTAGAGATTTCTCTTTTCTGCTTTTCCTTAGCTTAGCCAATGGCGTGTCAATTTTGTTCATTTTTTCAAAGAACAAACTTTTTATTTTATTAATCTCCTGAATAGCTTCCCTGTTTTCAATTTTGTTTAATTCTGTTTTGATCTTGTTGATTTCACTTCTTCTGCTGGGTTTGGGGTTTGTGTGTTCTTCTTTTTCAAGCTCTTTGAGTCATTTCGTTAGATTGTCTATTTGTGATTTTTTTGACTTTTGGTTATAGGCATTTATGGAGATAAACTTTCCTCTCAGAACTGCTTTAGCTTTGTCCCAGAGGATTTGATAACTTTTCTCTCTATTGTCATTTTTTTCATAGAATTTTTTTTATTTCCATCTTGATTTCTTCATTTATGAAGTAATCATTTAGTAGGACCTTGTCTAATTTCCACGTTTTTGTGTAGAAATGTGAGTTCGTGTTAGGGTTGATTTCTACTTTTATTCCACTGTGGTCTGAGATGGTACATGATATGATTTCTATTTTTTAAAATTTCTTGAGATTTACTTTGTGTCCTAGGATATGGTCAATCTTAGAGAATGTCCCGTGAGCTGATGAGAAGAACGTATATTCAGTGGATTTTGGGTAGAATGTTCTGTAAAAGTCAGTCAGACACAATCGTTCTAGATTTTTGTTTAAGTCATTTATTTCTTTATTAATTTTCTGTTTGGATGATCTATCTTGTGCCGTCAATGGGGTGTTGAATCTCCTGTGATTATGGAGTTGTTATTAATCAATTTGCTTACATCTAGTAAGTTTGGGGGTTTATGAAACTGAGTGCACCTAAATTGGGTGCATATATATTTAAAATTGTTGTCTCTTCTTATTGAACTGTGCCCTTCACCATTATATAATGACCCTCTTTGTCTTTCACTACATTTTTGGTTTAAAAACTAAATCGTCTCAAATTAGAACTGCCACGCCAGCCTTCTTTTGGATTCCACTTGCCTGGAATACTGATCTCCACCCTTTTACTTTTTGTCTATATGCATCTTTGCAGGTTAGATGTGTTTCCTGAAGACAGCATATACTTGGCCTGTATTTTCTTATCTATTCATCCAGCCTATGTCTCTTGAGTGGAGAGTTTAATCCATTCACATTTATTGAGAGAACTGATAGGTAAGGTAGTTTATTGTTCATTCTGTTGGGTTGGATGTTGTTGCTTTGATTTCTCTCTTGAGCCATTTTATTATCTGGCCTTTAATCTTTGGGTTTTGGTTATTTTTATATTCGTGAGTTTTTATTATGGTGTTCCGTGTGTTACACTGTTTTGAGTACTTCTTGTAGGGCTGGTCTTGTCTTGGTGAGTTCTCTGAGACTTTGCTTGTCTGGGAATGTCTTTATTTCTCCTTCATATAGGAAGCTTAGTTTTGCAGGGAATAAGATTCTAGGCTGGGCATTGTTTTGTTTCAGAAGAGTGAGAATGGGGCCCCAGGCTCTCCTTGCTTGTAAAGTCTCAGTAGAGAAGTCTGGTGTTATTTGAATTGGCTTTCCCTTGTATGTTACTTGCTTCTTTTGTCTTACTGCTCTTAGAAGGGCCACTTTAGTTGATATTTTGGTCAGTCTGATGACTGAATGTCGTGATGTCTTCCTGTTTGCATCGAATCTCCCAGGGGTTCTCTGAGCTTCTTCAACTTGTACATCAAGATTTTGAGCAAGGCCTGGGACATTTTCCTATATTATATCTTCAAATAGCTTTTCCAGCCCTGGAGTGTTGTCTTCTTCCCCTTCTGGTATCCCTATGACCCTCATGTTAGGTTTCTTCCCATAATCCTACAGTTCTTGTAGGCTTTGCTCTTTTCTCGTTTCTCTGCTCTATTTCTGTGACTGTTTTATTTAGTTGGAGGATGTTATCTTCAATCTCTGAGATTCTTTCTTCTGTTTGATCTACCCTGTTCTTGAGACTTTCCACTGTATTTTGTAGTTCCCTGAATTGATTCTTCATTTCCAGGATTTCGGTTGAACTTTTCTTCATTGTGTCTATTTCTCTAGTGAACTTTTGTTGTAGGTCTTGGAGGCTTTTTGTGGTTTCTTTGTGTTGGTTATTGAGTTGTTCTTCTAGATCAGTGAGTTTTCTTATGATCCACACATGAAATTCCTATTCTGTTATTTTGTTTGCCTGATTTTGGTTGATGTCCATTTCTAGGGGGCTGGTGCTCCCCTTTGGGGGTGTGTTTTCCATTTGGTTCTTCATATTTCCTGAATTCCTTCACTGATTTCTTCCCATGTCTATCAGTTGTTGTTTCTTTTCCTTAGATTTTTTTTGGGTATTCACATGCATTGTTTAGTTTCTGAGCCAGTAGGTGGTGTCTGTGCATTAGATTCAACCACTCCCTGTGTAATGAGTCAGTAGGTGCCATGAAAAGGCTGTGCAGGATGCTCTCCCTGTCAGTTGATGGCGCTTGCTTGGAGAAACAGGCTACACTGCTGTTTTGTGTCCTGTTATCATCTCTTGTTCTTGTATAGAGGCACTCTAATGCCTCCTGTAGGTGGTCAGTGGGGCCCTGGGGCTTCCAGGTGTGTCCTTTTCTCCCTCTCAGTGAGGGCTGGTCTAGGGGAGGGGCTGGGTGCAGCTGGGGTGGGTAAGCCTGCCCTTAGGTACCACCAATGCCCTTAGCAGGGCTAAAAGTACTGTTCTCTGCTTCCAGGAAAAGCTGTCAGGGAGGGGCTCGAATTTCCCCACTCAATAATAATATCTGTGTTTGGGGGAGGGTCTGTCTGAGACCTGCAGTCTGGAGCAGGTCTCGCTTCTTTCCACCCTCCCCAACTCCGCAGCTACTCCTGGGCCTCTGCCAGCAGGCCAGACCACACGCCACCAGGCATCCCCGGACTTTGATGCCGGCTGGGAGGTTCCCTGCGCAGGAACGCCACCTGGGCTGGGTGCACGGCCTCCTTTTGGGAGGAGGGTTGCCCTCTAGGACGCTGTTCTGCCCCTGAAGGCACACACACCTCAGTAGGCTGTTCACATATATCTCTTCTGTGCCCCGGGCAATGTGAGACCTTGGTGCACGGGATCTGGTCTGCAGGTCTGACCTCTGGGTCCCAGAGTTCAAACTATATCCCCACCAGGGAGAGAAGTGCCAGTCCCAATTAGCCCACAGGGATCCCAAGCTGGGTCTATGTCTCTCAGCCTCAGGGTCTGCACCATTCTCCTGGGATCACCGTGTCAGCAGCACCCGGGAGGGCTTGCGGGTAGGGAGCTCACAGTCTGAGTTCCCCTTAGTCAGCTGTAATATCCCAAAAGGGAAGGTCCTGTTCCCTGGAGGTGCCTCCTGTAAGGCTGGTGGCAGGGGCCCCCTCCCCTCCCTAGATGGAAAAAGAAAACGCTTACTGACCTGACCTGCCAAGGACAAACTCCCAGGACCCACTGAGAGGAACCACACCCTGATGTCCACCTGGATTCCACAAATACCTCCAGCCCCTCCTATTTCTCAACGACCATCCAAGGTCACAATAGAGAATCCCCAGCTCTTCCCGCCACAAGTCCCTAGCCCTGCCCAAAGGGTATAAAAGGCCTCAGCCCCTTCAAACTGTGGCAACTTCTGGGGCCCCCCCTCTCTTGGGGCCCCAGAACCTCGTCCACGAGTGTGTAATAAAGCCACGTGGTTTGGCCCCCACTCTTTCTCTGTGTCTGTCTTTTCTTTTCACCACCGCCGAAAAACCCTCCAGCTGGTGGCTGTATTGTCTCTCTGGGCAGCCGCGGGTAGGGTTGGGGGATGGGAGTAGGAGGCAATATGGCGCCTGCCGCACGGCTCCGGTCTGTGCACAAGGAGGTGCCCCGAGGAATTTGGGAGCCTGGTGCCGTGTCTGCTACAGGCTTACCGCTCACTGGCGGCTGCCATCTCTGGGCTGGTTTCCGCAGTTCTCTCCACTCGCTGGGGAGCCCACCAGCAGTCTGAGATGCAGGGGAGAGGAAAGGTGACTGATCCACCTACCCTTCCCGCTGGTCTCCTGGCTGCTCCAGCAGTCTCAGCTTCAAATTCTCCTCCTCAACCTCCTCCCGTGGAGTCTCCCATGGTCTCAGGTACCTCTCCTTCCAGCCCTTGTCAGTTGTATGCTCATCTTCTTGCTTCTTTTTTCTAATTTCTGCTAGAATCTGTCTTTTCTTCAGAGACACTCTGTCTGGTAGTGTTTCTCGTCTGCCATCTTCCCAAAGCTCTTTTAATTACTATAGCCTTATTGTATAATTTGAAATCTTGCAAATTGATACTTCCCATTTTGTTTTTATTGCCTAGAATTGCTTTTGCTATACGGGGTCTTCTTTGGTTTTATATGAAGCATAAAATTATTATTTCTATGTCTGTGAAAAATGATGCTGGTATTTTAATAAGGATTGTATTGAATCCATAGATCACTTTGGGTAGTGTAGACATTTAACAATGTTGATTCTGCTCCCCCATGAGCATGGTATGGTTTTCCATCTGTTTACGTCCTCTGTTATTTCCTTCCTCAGTGTTTCATAGTTCTCCCTGTAGAGGTCTTTTACCTCCTTAGTTAAATATATTCCTAGATACTTTATTTTATTTGTTGCTATTGCAAAGGTTATTTTTCTTTGATTTGGTTCTCAATTTCACAGTTATTGCCATATATGAATGTCTCTCATTTGTGTGTTTTCATTTTGTATCCTGAGACTTCACTAAATTCATTTGTCAATTCCAGGAGTCTCTTGGTTGAATCTTTGTGGTTTTCTAGATATAATATCATATCATTAGCAAAGAGTGGGGGATTGATCTCTTGTTCCCCTATTTGGATGTCTTTAATTCCACTCTCTTTTCTGCTTGCTATAGCCAGGACTTCTAGCACTATGTTGAATAGAAGTGGAGATAGTGGGCAATCTTGACTCATTCCAGTTCTAAGAGGGAATGCTTTCAATTTCTCCCCATTCAGTATGATGTGTTCTGTTGGTTTTTCATATATGTCTTGTTTCATTTTTAGGTAAGCCCCGTCTATGCCTATTTTGTTAAGTGTTCTTATCATAAAAGCATGTTGAACTTTGTCAAATGCTTTTTCTGCATCTACTGAAAGGATCGTATGGTCTTTGTTTTTGCTTCTGTTTGTATGGTGAATTACATTTATAGATTTGCATATGTTGAACCATCTCTGCATCTTTGGGATGAAGTCCACTTGGTCGAAATGGATTATTTTCTTGATAAGCACCTGGATTCAGTTAGCTACGATTTTGTTGATAATTTTTCATTTATATTAATAACAGATATTGGTCTTTAGTTTTCTTTCTTTGTTGAGTCCTTTCCTGGTTTTGGTAACAGACTGATGTTAGCTTCATAAAATGAATTGGGGAAGTTTCCATCCTTCTCGATGTTGTTGAATAGTTTCTGCAAGATAGGAACCAGTTCTTCTTTGTAGGTGTGGTGGGAAAATTTGGGTGTGAAACTATCTGGCCTGGGACTTTTCTTTCTTCTTCTTTTTTTTTTTTTATTTTAGCATATTATGGAGGTACAAGTGTTAAGGTTAAGGTTACATATATTGCCCGTGACCCCCTCGAGTAAGAGCTTCAAGCGTGTCCATCCCCCAAACGTTGCACATCTTACTTGTTGTGGTTGTATATACCCATCCCGTTCTCCCCACTCCCACCCTCTCAACACTTGATAAATGTTACTCCTATATGTCCACTTAGGCGTTGTAATACCAATTTGCTGGTGAGTACATGTGGTGCTTGTTTTTCCATTTTTGAGATACTTCACTTAGTAGAATGGGTTCCACCTCTATCCAGGAATATACAAGAGGTACTATATCACCATTGTTTCTAAAAGCTGAGTAATATTCCATGGTATACATATACCACATTTTATTAATCCACTCATGAATTGATGGGCACTTGGTTTGTTTCTACAGCTTTGCAATTGTGAATTGTGTTGCTATAAACATTCGAGTGCAGATGTCTTTTACATAAAGCAACTTTTGATCTTTTGGGTAGATGCCCAGTAGTGGAATTGCTGGATCAAATGGGATTTTTCTTTTTAGGAAAGATTTTTATCGCTGTTTCAATTTCAGTACTTGATATTGGTCTGTTCAGAAATTCTATTTCTTCCTGGTTGAGCCTAGGGAGGCTGTGTGTTTCTAAAAATTTGTCCATTTCTTGTACATTTTCCAGTTTGTGTTCATAAAGTTTTCTGTAGTATTTATAAATTATGTCTTGTATCACCATGGCATTAGTTGTAATATCTCCTTTTTCTTCCTGTTAGATTTTACCTTAGAGATTTTTCTTTTCTGCTGTTCATTTGTCTAGCCAAAGGCGTGTCAATTTTGTTTAATTTTTGGCCTAAACAACAAACATTGATTTGTTTTCTCACAGTTCTGGAGGCTGGAATTTGGAAATCAGGGTATCAGAATGGCGGAGTATTGGTGAAGGATCTCTTCCTGGCTTGCAGACTCTGCTTTCTACCTGAGTGTTCACGTTGCCTTTCCTTGGTTCATATGCATGGAGAAAGATTTCTGGCGTCTTTTCCACTTTCTATGTCAGCACAAATCCCATCATGATGTACTTACCCTCTCAATTTCCTCTAAAACTAATTATCTTCCAATGACATCACCTCTAAATGCCATCACATTGGGAATTAGGACTTCCACATATTAATTTTGAGGGGACAAACATTCAGCTATTAACAGGCACTGTGATTTCTTTTAGTGTGGTTATCATCCTATAGGTCTGGTTTTTGTCTAGTGGTAGGATGTTGACATTGACAAGTAAATTTTAGGATAATTAACAAAATTAGAAGTTTCTGAGACACTTGATATTGTCATAGAAGACGTAAGGACCATCGCAGTTCACAACCCTCTACCCCAACCCAATTAAGTTAGGTTGAATGTGGAATAATGCAAGACTACATTGCATATATGTGTACAATACACAATAATTTTCAATTAGAGCTAGGAGGTATACTACCGGATGCCCATTTTCACATTATGAACCACATAGATCTTCTTACCTTTATATTACCACTTTGTGAATCATTGCTATGTGAAATTTGATAAAATAAGGAAGGGCTTTATACGCAAGGAAAGGGGTTAGTAAGAGACTTGAAAAATGGTATGGAAATGGCAGAAATGCCACTTAAATGGCATATTTCTGAATATTGTATATATTTCTTTCTAGAAATAATCTTTCTAAAGTATGAAAATATGAAATTTTGCAGGATAATTTGTATCTTATTACTTATTTCCTGTTTATGCATGTTAAACTACACCATATTTGGTTAGTAATATTAGGTAAAATGGTCTAATATTCTTTTTCTTTGACAATTAAATAGTTTCTTTTACTTTAAATGTTTAAAAGTTGTATGCTCTAAAGCAAGACCATTGCTTTTAAGAGACTTTATGAAGTCATTGGCTTTTAAGTATCAAATCTATTTTAGAAGCAGCAATCCCCATACTACCATTATGCTGATGTTGTCACAGATTCCCTCTTTATACACTGTATATCCATAAACCTAGATTTTTTTTTATTTCAGCATAATATGGGGGTACAAACGTTAAGGTTACATACATTGCTCTTGCCTTCCCTCCCCACTCAAGTCAGGGCTTCAAGCGTGTCTATTCCCCTGACAATGCACATCGTACTTATAATGTATATATATATATACACATCCCCACCTCCCCCCTCCCACCTGCCTGACACCTGACATAGTGTTTTTTTTTTTTTTTTTTAACATTTTGGTTAGATTTTTTAACTTTACCTTTACCTAGCAAGGATTAGAGGTATGCCCTTCCCCCTCTACACTGTTCACCACATCCCTAAGATGTGGGTATACTCCACCACCCCCGAATCTCTGGTGACCACTACCACCCTTTGCGCACCATATTGATAATTGGTCAGTACTAATTTGATGGTGAGTACATGTGGAGCCCATTTTTATGATCTTGTGTCACCTCACTTTGGATAATGGGCTTTAGCTCAATCCAGGATATTATAAGTGGTGTGAGTTTACTGTCATTTCTTAGAATTGAGTAATATTCCATTGTAAACATATACTAAATTTTAATAATCCAGTCATGAATTGACAGGCACTTGGGTTGTTTCCATATCCTTGCAATAGTGAATTGTGCTGCCATAAACATTCAGGTGCAGATGTCTTTATAATAGAATGCCTTATGCTCTTTGGGGTGGATGCCTAATAATGCTATTGCTGGGTGGAATGGTATTTCTATTTTTAGCTATTTTAGGTATCTCCAAATTCTTTTCTACAAAGGTTGCACTAATTTTCAGTCCCACCAGCAGTTTAAGAGTATTCCTGTCTCTCCACATCCTCACCAGCATTTTTTTTTTTTGGGATTTCTTGATACAGGCCAATCTCACTGGAGTTAGGTGATATCACATTGTAGTTTTGATTTGGATTTCTCTAATGATTAGACATGTTGAACATTTTTTTTTATATGTTTGCAGGCCATTATTCTGTCTTCTTTTGAAAAGTTTCTGTTCATTTCTGTTGCCCATTTCTTGACGGGGATATTTGATTTTTTCTTGTTAATTCTTTTGAGTTCTAGATAGATTCTTGTTATCAGACCTTTATCAGAAGTGTAGAGAGGAAAGATTTTCTCCCATTTTGTAGTTTGTCTATTCACTCTAAAAATAGTTTCTTTGGCTGGGCAGAAGTTTTTTAATTTGATCAGATCCCATTTGTTTATTTTGGTTGCTGCAATGATTACTTTGGGGGTCTTCTTCAAGAATTCTTTGACTAGGCCAATGTCAGAAAGGGTTTTCCCAACATCATCTTCTAGGATTATTAGGGTTTCATGCCTTCAGTTTAGGTCTGTTATCCATCTTGAGTGGATTTTTGTGAGAGATGAGAGGTAGGGATCCTGATTCATTCTTCTGCATATAGATATCCAGTTTTCACAGCATCATTTATTGAAAAGAGATTATTTTCCCCAATGTATATTTTTGTCTGCTTTATCAAAGATTAGGTTACCATATAAGGAGAGGTCGCAACAGACACCAGAGAAATACAAAACATTATGTTTGACTACTATAGAAATCTATAATGCCCCAAAATTACATAACGAGTAAGAAATCGACAAATTCCTGTATTCATACAACCTCCCTAAGTTCACCCAGCAGGTAACAGAATTCCTGAATAGACCAATCTCAAGTGCAGAAATTGGAGCAGTAATTAACAACCTCCCCAAATGGAAATGTCCCAGACCAGATGGCTACACTTCAGAGTTCTACCAATCATACAAATATGAACTGTTATCTATACTAAATAAATTATTCCACAACATTGAGAAGGATGGTATCCTTCCTAACTCGTTCTACAAAGCCAATATTACCTTGATACCAAAGTCCGGAAAGGACACAACAAAAAAAGTAAATTACAGACCAATATCCCTCATTAATATAGATGCAAAAATCTTCAACATAAACCTAGATTTATAGTTATTGTTTTATGCAGTCATAAAGTCTATTTAAATGTTTGTCCATTTTGTGGATCTTTTCAAAGAATCACACATTCATTTTGTTGAATTTCTCTATTTTTTTGTATTTATTTTCACTCTAATCTTATTATTTTCTTCCTTGTACTTGCTTTATGTTTAGTTTGCTCTATTTTATAGTTTCTTAAGTTAGAAAGTTGATATATTGTTGTAACATAATTTTAGTTTTTTAAGATAGGCTTACAACTATATCTCTTTCATGTAAGCACTACTTTGACTGAATTCTCTAAAGTTTGTTATGTTACGTTTTCTTCATTCATCTTAAAGTATGTTTAAATTCCCCTCTTCATTATTTCTCTGATTAGTTGTTATTTAAAAGTTTGCTAATTTCCACATATTTTTAATTTTTCAAATTTCTTTCTATTGTTTATTTCTAATTTAATTTCAATGTATTCAGAGAAGATACTTTCTATTATTTCAATTCTTTATATCTATTGATGCTCACTTTATGGTGTGGCACATATTCTACTTTGGAGAATGTTCCATGTGCACTTGAATCTCTATTTTGCTGTTTGTTGGGTGGAGTGCTCCATAAATGTCTTTTATGTCTAATTCATTTATGGTTTTAAGTCTTTTATTTATTTGTTTTTTTTTAGAGATAAATTCCCACTCTGCCACACTAGCTGGAGTGCACTAGTGTGATTATTGGCCACTTCTGCCTTGAAATTCTGGCTGAAGCAATCACCCCTCCTCCCTGCCATCAGCCTCCTGAGTATTTAGGATTACAGGCACATGCCACTGTGCCCCAGCTAATTTTTCTGTCTTTCTGTAGAGATGGGCTCTCCCTACGTTGCCCAAACTGGCTCTAACTCCTGGGCTTAAGCAATTGTTCCGCCTCGGCCTCCCAACTTAGTTGGATTACAGGCATGGGCCACAGCACTTGGCTATTTAAGTCTTTTTAATCTCTGTTTATTTTTTCCTATTTGTCTTAGTCTTACACATTATTGAAAGTGGGTTATCAAAGTCCTTTTATCTTATTATTTAATTTTCTATTTTCCTTTAAGTTTTGTAAGTTGTTTTTTTCTTTATATACATAAGTACAACTTTTAAATACCTTCCTTTGCTTCTGGACTTATGTTTGATTTGGGAAACACATTCTGATTTGGGCAGTTTACAAATCTGTGCTGGCATTTACTTTGTGTGTGCGCAAAGTCTCTCTTTTATTCAAAAATGAACTATCTAGCTGGAGTCCCCTCTAGTCTTTTCTGAGCATGCACAGTCTTACACAAGTAATTAGGATTCTAGAGCCCTGGGGATATTTGAAAGTTTAGCAAGGTCCATTCTGGCTCTCTTGCTTCACATAATCCTTATTCAATTTTTGACTTGTTTCTAAATCTATTGTTTGTCCCAAGCACAACTTCAACTTCAGTTTTGCTATGTTGTTGGACTTACTTAGTAGTTTACTATTGTTCCTGGATAGTCCTGCTATTGTTTTCAACAACACCCCTCAGCAACAACACCCTACCTCTAGCCATGGTCTGCCTCATGTTAAACGTTTCTTTTTCTTTTGATAGCCGAAGCATACTCACAGCCTGTCCCATCCTGATGAACCACCATATTATGGAAATGAAGTATATGATGAAAGCATCCCCAGTCTAAAATGCCATAGGTTTCCTCTATTCCTACTGAGTTTCGATAGTTATTTTTTTTTTTAAAAAGCACTTTTAGGCCGGGCACGGTGGCTCACACCTGTAATCCTAGCATTCTGGGAGGCTGAGGAGGGCAGATTGCTCCAGGTCAGGAGTTCGAAACCAGCCTGAGCAAGAGCGAGACCCCGGTCTCTACTATAAATAGAAATAAATAAATTAATTGGCCAACTAATATATATATATAGAAAAAATTAGCCGGACATGGTGGCACATGTCTGTAGTCCCAGCTACTTGGGAGGCTGAGGCAGAAGGATGGCTTGAGCCCAGGAGTTTAAGGTTGCTGTGAGCTAGGCTGACGCCACGGCATTCGCTCTAGCCTGGACAACCAAGCGAGACTCTGATCAAAAAATAAATAAATAAATAAAAATCACTTTTAAATTATCATATGACTGTTGAAATTCCAGAGTCCATTGACAATTTTGTCCAGTTTTATAATTGCTTTTGGGGGAGACTGTTTTTAGAGCTTCTCATTCAAGTATTCTGAAAGTCAGACCTGTACTATTGTAGCATTGATAGTTTTATTATACATCATTTTCTAATCTGAAAAGCAGTATACAAATGTTCTATTGTCCCTGTTCCTCCATTAAATTTAAATCTGTCCATGTTACTTCTCTACATTTAAACCTTGCATTGCTCCCCACCCCATCCCAAGATTATCTTAGAAGCCACTTGATGATCAGGTCTAGGTCTCCTTTCCATTGTTACACTTCATCCCAAGCTTACTCTAGTATTTTCCTTTACAATTCTTAAAGTTTGCCATACTATATCAGGTCTCCATGCCTTTCTCTTGCTATTCCATATGTTTATTTATTTTCAACATATTATGGGGGTACAAATGCTAAGGTTACATATATTGCCCTTGTCCCCCTATCCCCCTCGAGTCAGATCTTCAAGCGTGTCCATCCCGCAGATGGTGCGCATCTCAATCTCACTCATTATGTATGTATATACCTATCCCATCCCCTCCCCACTCACTTTCCCAACACCAGATAAATGTTGTTCATGTATGTCCATTTAGGTGTTGATCAGTTAATACCAATTTGCTGGTGAGTACATGTGGTGCTTATGTTTCCATTCTTTAGAGAATTCTTTCACCTAGATAGTGTCTCTCCACCTCTGAAGACCTAACATGTGAATCACTACATCTAGGAAGCCTTAACTTACAAATTTAAGCAGGTTTAATGACAAGTTTAATGAGGTATGTAGATTTTTCTTTTTAATTAGAAGTTAAAATGGTCAAATTATATTTACATGTGTTAGGCAGAAAATATGTTTTGTCAGAGCTTTTCAGAGATAATTGGGGGAAGATTTAATTTCCCTTATTTTAAAATGTATATTCTTGCTATGAATTCTAATGTGTTTTAGAAGGTAAGAAAACCCTGGTTTTTCACTAGTAGATAGACTATTCTAGTCTCAATTCTTTGCTTTACAAATTTACTATTTTTTATTAGTAATTGTTTCCCTTTTCTTGGCTTCAGTTTGTTCGGCTTGACAATTGAGTCATTGAACTAAATCTAATATCTCTTCAAGTTCTAATATTCTGAGAATACCTAATGTACAAAAGGTATATTTGTTGAATAAATGAATAAATAACTTTAATTCATCAAAAAGGCTCCCAAATTGTTATCTTCTAAACATATTATCTTACCCATTTTGTGTTTCTGTAACAGAGTACCTTAGACTGGGCAATTTATAATGAAAAAAATTTATTTGGCTGTTGATTATAATGTCTGGAAGGTTCAAGATTGGGCATCTGCATCTAGTGAGGGCCTCAGCCTCCTTCCATTCATTGTAGAAGGGAAAAGGAAAGCCAGTGTATGCAGAGATCACATGGTAAGAGAGGGAACAAGAAAGAAAGAGAGGAGGTGCCAGACTCTTTAACAAGAGCTCTCATGGGAACTAATAGAGTGAAAACTCACTCACCCTCAGGGAGAGTATTAACATATTCATGAGGGATCTTCCCTCATGACCCAAACATCTCCCATTGGGTCCCACCTCCAACACTGGGGATCAAATTTCAACATGAGTTTTGAAGGAGACAAATATCCACATGATAACAGATCTCAAGGACCTACCTTCTCTTCCTTTTCCCACTGCTATTACTGAAATTAGACTTGAACAATTACAATAATCTCTGAAATAGTGTTTCTGTCCAGTCTTATGGTCCTCCAAACAATTTTGTAAACACCAGCGTAAAAGTACCACTGCCATAAAAAAAAAAAAAAAAATCCTTAGAAGAAACTTACATGATTTAATAAAAATCCCAAACTTCTCATCAAGCACGAAAAGACTTTTCATTACCTGGCTTCAAGCAATGCTCAATGAAATTTGTTTAACTTTCCATGAAAATATTAATTTCATACCATATAACTTTTGTACACATTAATTCAAATTCCTGGAATGTCCCTCTCTCTCTATTTATCTCTCTCTCTGTCTCTCTCTTTCTCTCCCCATCCTCCTCTAAGCCAAAGGAGACACTGCATATCTCAACTTGTATCAGCTTCCCCACCTCCACAGTAATATACTATGGCCATAAGCATGATGACAAACAACAAATGTATTGTTGCTAGAAGTCATATTTGTTAGCCAGGTAAGCAATTCTCAGAAAAGAGGACCTAGACAAATAATCCAAATAGTTTACCATTGTATTGACAATTTCAAAGTATAACTGATCCTTATAATAGTATGGGAAATTGTTTTAAAAAAATACTGCTCCAAGCATCCAATTTTTGAGATTTTTGCAAAATGATAAATAATATCCTTTTTCATGCCCAAGTTATGAACCAATTAAACAAGACAAAGACTCCACAGAAGGAGGGTAAAATATCACTTTCATTATTAATAAATCTCATATTAGATAAAGTATCATTTATCTGATAAAAAAGTAGACTTAATACTGAATGCCAGAATTGACAGAGTTATCCATTCAGTCACTGGCAGCACTAAATAAGAGAAGGTTTCACCATAGGGGAAGGGATTTCCAGTTTACTATTTACAACATAAAAGAACCAGATGCTCCTCACAGACAACTAATTCTCCAGAGAGAATGGACAAGAAAGAACAAGGATATTTATTCCCAGCTCCCCTACACGACTCACTTATTGGTAAAGTATAGAGGTAGGTATAGAAAGGCTGAGTTGGTTACATTAATATCTATCTCTCTACATGGAAAACAGCATCAAAAAGGAAATTAAGCCCATAAGTGTTTCCCCATAATACCACCAAAAGCTTACTAAATCACTGTGTAATTTACAGGAAATATATTTTTCAAGACTCAAAAATACCAGTTATTTCTAATGCATAAGGAAGTTTGGGAAATACTGTAGTACCTCATGGAATTAAATTCATATTATATCCAGAGTGAACTTGGGAAACCCCTGAAGGGTCTTGATCAAGAGATTGGCAAGATACAATTTTATTTTGTAAAGGATCAATACATATTTGTTTGAAAACAAACCTTTATCAAAATATTGATTTAGTGTCTATGATCTATTGCAGTGTTCCTAAAACTTTCTCACATCTTAGTACAAATAGACAATATTAGTCATAATACAAAACAGTGGGGTAAATAGGTGTGGCTGCTTTTGACCACAC
Source organism: Mirza zaza (assembly GCA_008750895.1). Lineage (NCBI taxonomy): Eukaryota > Metazoa > Chordata > Mammalia > Primates > Cheirogaleidae > Mirza > Mirza zaza. Next base: position 57,020 of record VSMD01116301.1, on the reverse strand, counting down.
CCAAAGCCAAGATGAACCACCTTAAACACTAAATGGATTACATCATATCAGTTATAACTCAACTCAGTTACATAGAAGCCCAGTGTGTTGTACAGTTTTGGTAGATTGGGATAAATGTAAACACTTGTACCAGAGATACCGCTGACAGAAAACATTCAGGTTACTTTAAGGGGTATGTCATTGGTTCATTATATTCTTTGAGATATATATATATATATATATATATATATATATATATATATATATATATTTCATATATATTATTCATATATATTATGTATATTCATATGTATAAATTTATTATTAAATGAATAACTGGAAAGGACTCTGAGAATTTACCTAGTTCTTAGGAAGGATGCTATTAAGTATATTAAAATGTGTTATATATAAAAATTTATCTTGTACTGCTTTTTTCCCCTATTTATCCAGTTTCATCTTTTTGCCCCATTTCTTCTTTTATTTATTTCAGCATATTATGGGGGTACAAATGTTTAGATTATGTATATTGCCCTTGTACCCCACCCCCTGATTCAGAGCTTCAAGTGTGTCCCTTTCCCAGATGGTGTGCATCACACTCATTATGTATGTATATATCCATCCCCTCCTCCCCCCTCCCATCTGCCTGACGCCCAATGAATATTATTCCTATATGTTTATTTAGGTGTTGATCAATTAAAACTAATTTGATGTTGAGTACATGTGGTGCTTATTTTTTCATTCTTGGGATACTTCACTTAGTAAAATGGGTTCCAGAAAAGGACATGAACAGAAACTTTCTAAAAGAAGACAGAATAATGGCCAAAAAAAATGAAAAAATGCTCAACATCTCTAATCAACAGGGAAATGCAAACCACAATGAGATACCACTTATCCCCAGTGAGAATGGCCTTTATCAAAAAGTTCCAAAACAATAAATGGTTCATTATTATATTCTAGCATTGGTCCATATAGACAAGACCATAAACTCATGAAGATTACAGTTTAATAATAGAGACAGACATTTACAAATATTACGTGAATAAATAAATAAGAATTATTGTATTGCTGAAAAGAAAAAAAAATAGTAAACTTCACAAATTTGGAATGACAGAGAACATGATTTATATGAATATATGGTAGTCAAGCAGATATGAAATGAAATAATGTGCCAGAGCGACGTAAACAGTATTTTTGAAGACCTTGGGAAAATGAAGAGCTTCAGAAACCAGAAAAAGTCCCATGTGATTGAATTATACTGTATATTTTAAGAGTGGGGAAGATTGATATGAAGCAAAGGCCAGGCCATGCAAAGCCTTATAGGCAAAGGTAAAGAGTTTGGATTTTATCCTAATACCAAGAGAAAGCTATGACAGGATGTTAAGAAGATGACTGGCAGGGTAAAATTTACATATATTAAAATATCAATCTTTAGTACATTTGATTGACCAGGCCAAGAATGGTAGTGAAGAATTCAGTTGGGATGCAGTTGCTGTTTTCCAGATGAGAGATCACATTAATAGTACTATAGTATTACTGAAGAGAATCTAGAGTAATAGTTACACTTAATACATATTTTATTGGTAGAATGTATAGGACTTTACAAGACGTTTTTTAGACAAAGAAAATAACAACACATAGTATTATAGAGTTAATAGCAAGACATATGGGAACTAACAGAATATGTTCATACTGTATGAGGCAACATAGCATTCTATCAGACAGAGATTTGATTGTCAGATTTCTTAAAGTTTCTCATGAAGACCTACAACTATAAATCTTACTATGTGTATGTGTATGTATACATCCCCCCAAAAAAACACAAAAACAGCTTATGCTATTCTGGATGATGGCCTAGCCCAAAGTAAATTTCTTCTCTCTCACAAAAGTCTCAGCCCTGCTTTAGAGGATTTCAAATTATCCAGGGAAGCTCACCAAAATCCAGGGTGATCTTCCTTACTTAAGTCAACTGATTAGAAGGTTTAATTACATCAGCAAAATCTCTTCCCAGTGTCTAGATTAATATTTGACTGGATAACTGGAGACTGTAGTGTAGCCAAGTTGACCCATCAAAAAGACCATCAAAGGTATTTTTTCTTAAAATATTCCCTTTGTAGCTTTTAACTAGTTGGGAAATCTACCATCCTACTATTCATGTTATCTATTATGCCACAAGAGTAGTATCATTGACATTTCAACTCACAGACTGTGCAGTTAAAAGATCTCATTAAGTTTTCTGTAGAGTTCTCTGACTAAATATCTCTATATCATCATTTAGGCACCTATTTTTTCTTCATTTTCATAATTCCTCACTAATTTTCAAGGTGAAACTTTGAGGTAAGATAATAACATCAATCAAAATGGATAAAGGAGGAAATGCAAAGGGACAAAAAGATATAAAACAAATTCTCTCAGGAAGTTTAAAAAGTCAACTTCCAAAAATTGTAAAAGGTTTCTTAGGTGGCAATAAGTATCTTTGTCTAAAAAGTGCACCAATTATATCCAGGTTCCGAAGTAGTTTACATCTAAGACCTCATTTTTATCTCATTGGAGTTTCATCTCACACACCTCAAGTATAGTCATTTTACTCCTGTTTTATAGAGGGTCTGAATGTTGAAATGATTTGTTTAAAATCACAATACTTTGAATTTAGACTCACCTTTGATTCTCAATCCAATTGCTTCTACTATATAAGTTTGGCACTGGGCTTTGTGGAGCTTTAATTATTCTGTGGTGACATTTCAATAGTCATTATGGAGAAGGAAGGCTGAGCAGTTTTTTCTCACTCATTTTAGGTTTAGGCTTTTCCATTTTGTCTACACAACCCCCCTCATGTTATGGAAATTGTACTTTTTTGAGAACTGCCTCTTACTCTATCCTTAGAGTCGTTATGGAGCTGCCGTGTTAGTAGCACATGATTATAGTCATGTGTCACTTAAAAAAGAGGATACCTTCTGAGAAATGCATCTTCAGGTGATTTTGTCATTGTACAAACATCATAGATTGCACTTACACATATCTAGATAGTATAGCCTACTACACCTGTAGGCTACATGTTATAGTCTATTGTTGCAAGGCTACAAGCCTGCACAGCATGTTACTATACTGAATACTATAGGTAATTGTAACACAATGGTACTTGTGTATCTAAACATGTCTAAAAGTAGAAAAGGTATAGTAAAAATACAGTATAAAAGATAAAAAATGGTACACCTGTATAATGTTCTTATCATGAATGGAGCTTGCAGGTCTGGAAAGTTGTTCTGAGTAAGTCAGTCAGTGAGTGGTGAATGAATGTGAAGACCTAGGACATTAATGTACACAATTGTAGACTTTATAAACACAGTACAATATATTTAGGTTTGACTAAACATAAAAAAATATTTTTTTCTTCAATAATAAATTAACTTTAGCTTACTGTAACTTTTTTACTTTATAAACTTTTTAATTTTTTTAACTTTTTGACCCTTTCATAACATTTAACTTAAAACACACTTTGTAAAGTTGTACAAAAATATTTTATTTATTTATATCCTTATTCTAAAAGCTTTATTTTATTTTATTACTTTTTAAATATTTTTTATAAAAAATTAAGACACAAATGCACAGATTAACCTAGACCTGCACTGAGTCAGCATCATCAATATCAGTGTCTTCTACCTCCACATCTTGTTCCATAGGAAGGTCTTTAATGGCAATAACCTGCATGTTATCATACTCTTGTTATAACAATGCCTTCTTCCAGAATATCTCCTAATGGACCTATGTAAAGCTATTCTTGTGGAAGTGTCACTCTTATTAGAAATATGTCCATGCAGGTTTGCTGGTTTTCTTTCTTTTTTTCTTTATAGATATGCTTGTAAGTAGATAATGCACCACGAACATTCCTCTTTATTAATAGAAAGATTTTAAGTGTTGAAGGTCCATGTTCTCCAACATTTTAAGGAGCTTGTTGAGTTCTGCAAAATCTTCTGTTAAATCATTCACTATGAATTTATGTGGGGGTTCTTCTTCATTTTCTTCTCTTGCAGGCTCCTTTTCTTTTGTCACTTGTTCAGCTACCTGTTCCTGTTTCACTTCTAACAACTCCTAATTAGTGAATTCCTCAGGAACCACATTGAGGAGCTCCTCAATGTCATCTTCATCCACACCCACGTTAAAATATTTTGCTATCTCTCAAACAGCCTTTTTTTTAAGTAAATTTATTTATTTATTTATTTATTTTCAGCATATTATGGGGATAAAATGTTAAGGTTACATACATTGCCCTTGATCCCCCCTGCCCTCGAATCAGAGCTTCAAGCGTATCCATCCCCGACTTGGTGTGCATCATACTCATTATGTATGTATATACCCAGCCCCTCTTTCTCCCCCTCCCACCTACCCAACACCTGATAAATGTTAGTCCTATATGTCCACTTAGGTGTTGATCAATTAATACCAATTTGCTGGTGAGTACATGTGGTACTTTTTTTCCCATTCTTGGGATACTTCACTTAATAGAATGGGTTCCAGCTCTATCCAGGAAAATATAAGAGGTACTATATCACTGTTGTTTCTTATAGCTGAATAGTACTCCATGGTATACATACACCACATTTTATTAATCTACTCATGTATTGATGGGCATTTCAGTTGTTTCCACATCTTTGCAATTGTGGATTGTGCTGCTGTAAACATTCGAGTGCAGGTGTCTTTTTCATAGAGTGACTTTTGATCTTTTGAGTATATGCCCAGTAATGCGATCGCTGGATCAAATGGTAGATCTACTTGTATAGCTTTATGGTATCTCCATATTGCTTTCCACAGAGGCTGAACCAGTTTGCAGTCCCACCAGCAGTATAGGAGTGTTCCTATCTCTCCACATACACATCAACATTTATTGTTTTTTTTTAAGATAAAATGACTACAGACTTTATTTATCCCTGTTATTATGATAAAAGTAGTGTAGCTCTTCCAGAATCAAAAACATAAACATTTGATTAATCATGAGTTAAATAGTTGAGCTTCAGATATTCTTTTTTCCTTTTTTTTCCATTTTAACAAGATTATTTTTTGTTTATTTCATCATATTATGCGGGTACAAATATTGTTAAGGTTATATATATCGCCCTTGCCTCCCCTTCCCCCCCCCCCGTGGAGTCGGAGCTTTTAGCACGTCCATCCTCCAGGTGGTGTGCATAGCATTCATTACTTAAGTATACACCCATTCCCTCCTCCCCCCTCCCTACTGCCAAACACCCAATAAATATTTCTCTTTTTCTGGCATTTTGGTTACATTTTATATCTTTACCTCTCCCTAGGAAGGGTTAGAGGTATGCTCTTCCCCTCCACAATGCTCACCACATCCCTCAGATGTGAGTCTACCCCCTACCCTAATCCCTGGTGAACACTACCACCATTTGAGCACCATAGTATTAATCAATCAGTACCAATTTGATGGCAAGTACATGTGGAGCCCATTTTCCTGATCTTGTGTCACCTCACTTTGGCTAATGGGCTTAAGCTAAATCCAGGATAGTATAAGCAGTGCTAGTTAGCTGTTGTTTGTTAGAATTGAGTAATATTCCATTGTGAACATATACCAAATTTTAGTTATCCACTCATGAATTTTGAGATTTGTTAATAAAGGTCATTCTCACTAGAGATTAAGTGATATTTCATTGTGGTGTTGGTTTGCATTTCCCTAATGATTTGAGATGTTGAACATTTTTTCCTATGTTAGTTGGCCATTATTCTGTCTTCTTTTGGAAAGTTTCTGTACCACAGCCTTTTTGACTTTTGTAACATCTATCATATATTCAGTCCATCATTGAACACATGGTACATTACTATATATTCTTGGCCCCTTTATCATACCAAGGGTAAATACCATTCTTGGCCACTTTCTTCCTTAGTTCTCCATGCAACTGACTTCATTTAAGATGTGCAAATTAGAGGTTTTTTTCACAGAATTCTAATTTGAAATTGAGAGAATCGAGTGTTCTTTTTTCTAGGTACTGGGACTGTAGAATAAAAGAACCCTGAGAAGCAAAAGGGAGGTCATTGACATGAAAGAGAAAGTGAAGAAGTCAGGTTTAATCAGAAAAGGAGCCTTAAAGGTTTGATAACATTTATGCCCCAGATTATAGCTGTGGCTAGAGTCTTGGCTTCTGGGAGACAACCCCAGGTTTTATTATAAGATATGCTTTTGTCCTTAAGTTTCTTCATGACAAGCTTCTGAAACAACTCAACTTTCTGACCAAATATTCTCTGGGATTAAAAAATGGATCTACGTATCTATCTAACCCATCTACATGTTTATATATCTAAAAATGTTTGAAATCACTCAACTTCATAGAACTCCCTATATAAAATAATCCAATATTTCTAAAATTTTAATGTGCATTTGAATTATCTTAGCAGCTGGATATGAATTCAGATTTCCAGGTTCCAGTCTCCACTGTGGGATATAGGAAACTGAGTTTCAAATAAGTACATAATTCAGTATTGGTCAATGATTACAGTTTGAAAAAACACTGCTGCCATTATTTTTTTCTTGAATCACATACAATTAATTCAATATCTTAAATAACGTTTCCCTAAGTTATTTTGTCACAACAAAAGAGGTCAGCATTGCTCAAAGTATTTTCTGTAGCACATTAGTTCCCTATAATTTTCCACAAAATTATAATAAGAAAAAAAAAGGTTTCATGGCCAAATATGTTGAGAAAGTTTACACACATATTTCTTTCATGCATTAAAAGTACAGGAATTCCTAATGCAAAGTCTATTTAATTGTGCTTAGTTTTCAAACTAATGTGACCACTGAAGACATTTTAGAAAATGCTGGAAGAATATTCAAAGAGGTTTAGTGAGCAAAAAGCAATCATTAACCACTGTCCTTTGTGCCTCTGCATGTTATAGCTGAGGATACCATAATATCTCATAGTTACTGATAGCTCATCTCAAGAAATTTATAGTTTATAATCTTGTTACAAGAATCAAAAAATGCCTAGTTTAGCTCTGGAAATGAAACAGTATTGACAGCCTACAAACTAGCTTAAGATATATGTAAGGATTTGACACCAAGACCATATTTTTATGAGTCTAATTTGTATAAATTTTGTATTTAAGCCTCACTGAAATTGTGGCTCCTCATATGTTCAACGTTATGTCATTGATAATTATGTTTTTGTTTTTATTTCTTAATTGTGTTTCCCTAAAATAAAGTAATTGTACCAAAACCTTTGTATCATATTCTGTTTTCTGGAATGGGGAGTGGGAGGGAGGGAGACCCAAGCTAAGTAATATCTGAACCAGAAGATACGGAAAAATTAAAGCTGATTTTAAAAATCTGAATGATGGGCATTGTGATGGTGACCTTTATGTGTCAACTTGACTAAGCTAAGGGATGCCCAGATAGCTGGCAAAATCTTATATATGGGTGTGTCTGTGAGGATTTTCTTGGTAGAGATTAGCAATTGAATCAGTAGACTAAGTAAAGAAGATTGCCCTTATCAATATGGGTGGGCATCATCCAACCCACTGGGAGCTGGAATAGATCAAAAAAGGGGAGGATGAGTGAATTCCCTCTCTGTTTGAGCAGAGACATCCATTTTCTCCTGCCCTCAGACATCAGTGCTCTTGATTTGGGGGTCTTTGGACTTGATCTGTGACTTACAACATTGGTCTCTTATGTTCTCAGGCCTTGGTAATCAGAACGGACCTTATACTCTTAGCTCTCCTGGTTTTCAGGCTTTGGTATTCAGACCAGGATTTACACTATTGGTTCCCCTGGTTCTCACACACACACACAAAACTAGAAAAATGTATATCCAATATAGCTCAGAGAAAGAGATAAAAGAAAATTATCAACATCACTGTTTGAAAATATTTATTTTCCAACTCTTTAGTAGGAAATATTGAAGCATAAAATGATGCTGAATGGAAAAAGAAGTGATCATGACAGATTGCTAAGTGTAGAGTGCCCTTTTCAGTAGTTTGGATCAGAATATAGTGATAGGGCATTTATTTATTGAAAGTCCTCATAAGCATATTCATGAGAAATTCTCTTTAAAATTCACCTCACACAATGTCAGCACTTGTCTTATACATTTACCATCAGGGAGTAATTTGAGAGTTAGGTGGTTTAAGTATCCCCAGACGTATTACTAAACTATACTAAACTGCATTACTGTAGGGAAGTTTAATTTTTCTCAAATTTGCAGCCACGGATTTAGTTGCAATATGTGATATAATTATCAAAATATATTTGAATATATCTTTACAGAAAGAGAAGTATAATAATTTCTCACCCCAAGAAACAGCTTTGACTTTGATTCCTCTCCTCACTTATTTTGATTGCCACGTGTCTTCTAAGAGCATTCTTTCGTACACTAACATGGGAAGCTAAAATAATCAGTCATGATCACTTCTTTTTCCATTCAGCATCATTTTATGCTTCAATATTTCCTCCTAAACAGTTGGAAAATAAAATATTTTCAAACAGTGATGTTGATAATTTCATTTTATCTCTTTTCCTGAGCTATGTTGAGTATATATTTTTCTAGTTTGGTGTATGTGTGAGAGAAAGGGAGCAAATGTGTTTTACAGTGTATATTCTGCTTCCTTTCTCAACTAAGAAGTCAACCCTCCACATATATAGTGCACACATGCATGTATGTGTCTGTGTGTATGTGTGTGTTGAGGGGAGAGGTGACAGGTGACCTGGGTATCTGTTAGCTAATCTTTTTTAAGATTGCTTCCACTTGCAAAAAAGGTAGGGTCCTAAAAGTGTTCACATTGTTTCTCTTTCAACTATGACTTTTGTCTTGTTTTGTTTTTGTTTTTGTTTTCTGTCCAGAATATTACTAGATTAAATAGAACAAGGACCATAGACAGATTGCTGAGCAAATATGCCTCTTAATTTTGAGGCCACCATTACAATCAAAGATTTTACAGTATCATACCATCTTTCACTCTGATTTTCTTTCGAATTAGAACAGGAGAACTTCTGTTAACTTCAGGACCAATCTTTTACAAGTTCCACTTTGTTATAAATACATAACCAATGCCTCAGTTGGTCTTTTGGTTTTATGGTTATTGTTGTCATAAATGGTTGATATTAATTCTTTCCAGAATTAAAAAAAGTTCACAAAAAAAGGCGAATGAGAAGACATTAAGATATTTATATCAGTATTCATCATAGCATCTAAAACAGGGGTCCTCAAACTTTTTAAACAGGGGGCCAATTCACTGTCCCTCAGACCGTTGGAGGGCCGGACTACAGTTTAAAAAAAAAACTATGAAAAAATTCCTATGCACACTGCACATATCTTATTGTGAAGAAACAAATGGGCAAAAACACCTGCATGTGGCCCGTGGGCTGTAGTTTGAGGACGCCTGATCTAGAACATAGTTAATGTCTGAAAACAGAGAACTAGAAGGGAATTTAGATTTCTTGTCCAGTTGTTCTTAATATAGGCATTCATCAAAGTCATCCACAGAATATCTTAAAATACACAGATCCCAGGTACTTCTCCAAACCTATTAAATCAGAATTTCTGGAGGATAAGTCTTGGAAATCTGCACTTAAAACAGTTCTCCAGATGATTGTTCTGCTCACCTTGGTAAAGAACCACTGAACTTGCCAAATTCCTTTATATCATAGATGATGAGGCTGAGGCCCAGAGCAATTAATCCTCTGGTCTACTGTTATACAGGAAGGTAGTGACAGAGATGAACTAAAGTTTAAGTCTCCTACCTCCTGCACTCCATATGTCCTGATGTATTAATTCCTATTTTAACTAAGAGAGCTCTGCTCCTTTTAAGTGCATATGTAAGCACAATATTAACATTAAATTTCTAAACTGTTGAAGTTTTATAGAACAACTTGTACACTGCCAGTGTTGAATGGTAATTGATTTGTAAATGATTTTCTAAGACTTAATGTTTTTATAATAGTACTTACGTTCCTTTTAGAGGATGCACATTATGATTTTTCATTTTATACAATTATTTTCATAATCAGATCATTTTATTTATGACTATTGTTTATTTAAGTAGGTAAAATTGTTTAAATCTTATTTTTTCATTCTTCTAATAGCTCTATAGAGTATGGATACTTATAAGTGGTTATCTTCTAACCAAAGAAAAGATACATTGATTTTGAGGATGTGAAAAATGAAAGGACAATGAAAACAAATATAGTTTATCTATAGAAAAGGGAAATAGATCATCCTTGAAGTATTCATCATGCAAAAATTTAATAAATAATTTAGTATATATAAACCTATGATAGTTGCCAGGAACACAGAGCTTACCTCAACAATATCCTAATCCTGGTCAGGAGGTAAGCAAGTATATGTACAAATAGAAATAACATAAAGCATGTCTAATAGTGTGTTAATGTGACTCATTCATATTAAGGGATACACATATTTTGGGGGTAGTACTATTGTATATTATAAAGGGCATGAAGTTTTGAGATGAACACACTTGGTTTGATCTCCAGAGGGTTGCAGATGAACTACTTGGGTTCCAAGTAATAAGAGTTTAAGTCAATGTATTCTCCATCTTATTTTTAAAAGCTTTTGCCACCTCAGGGTCTAATATATTTTTGCTATACTTTCTAGTAAGAGTTTTAAATATTTTTTAATATTTAAGTCTGCAATCCATCTGGAATTGATTTTCATATATAATGTGAGTGAAAGATCCAATTTTGGTAGACCTCCTGTGCAAAATCATTCTGTCCAACACAATTTATTGAATAGCCTTTCTCCCAATGACATGACATGACAAATGTTAATATCCCACCCCACTGTATACCTTAATCATCTTGGTATTCTTCAGACCTGAGAAAACAAGATCTTCAAACTAATGGTCATAGTGATGAAGGGCCACACACACACACACACACACACACGTTTTTGCATAGCCCATCTTAACCTAGAATCATACTATCATGAAAATAAGAATTTTTTAAAAATACTTCACTAAATACAAATGGACATGTTCAGAATAGATCAAATAATCAAGATAGAAGTTAAGTTATAATAAGTCTTTTTTATATTTTTCATTGCAAAAGCAGATTGATAATGATAAATGAGTTAAGTTTGAATCTAAACTAATGCAGGAAAGTTATCCAGAAAATTGTGGTAAAATCTCAAACAAGAGTTTCCCTTCAGAAACTCTGCAGATATATTCAACGGAATTCTGTGACACATGCTTAATCGAGGGTGTCAAATAGCTTTCATTTCCTCCAATATGTTTAATTGATTTTTTGAGTTCTTTACAATTATGATTAGGATGCTAAGACCTTACAGTTCACATAAGGAAAGATAATGATGATAATTTATCAATAATTCCCATGGGCATAGGAAATGATATTGGTGCCAAGATGGTGGATATTCTGGTTGAAGGAGAAAGTGTTCATATGAAGCCCTCAGTTTATAACTTCAACATCATGAAGAATGACAACATATCTATTATGGCCTTAGTTTTATCCTTTAGCAGCAACACTTCTATTTGTGTTGAAGTTGTATACTATTTAAGGACAGGAAGACATCAGACATATGTATCATAAATAAGTTTCTGGACAAAATGTACCCACAATGTTTCTAACAGTCATCAAACCAGTGAATGCAATTAGAATGCTAAAATTAGGTATTATAATACTAATATTATCTTTAATAATCACTGCTATTGCTAGAAATACTGCAAGCTGTAGTGCAGGTAATAGAGTATAGCAGTTTGGAGAGGGCTCATGGAGCCAGAGTACCTGTATTTAAATGCTGGTTTTTTAACTGACTAGCTGTGTTTCTGTGGGTAAGTTATGTAACACCTTTTTATCTCAGTTTTTTTAATCTAAAAAAATGGAGATACTGCTACCAAATTCTCAGTGTTATGAGAATTAAATAAGATACACAAAAAGTAATCAGTACCTAGCACTTAGTAAGTAGGCTGCTACTACCACTGTTGTTCTTCTTATTATTATTACTATTACTATTATTATCAGAAAAGGCTGACTCAAAGCAAGACTAGGATGTTAGCTAATGTGAGAGTTAAGAATATGTGTAGTTATAGTGCAACTAAATTTAAAGATCCAGGGGAATTCGTGATGATCCATTTAAAACAAAGTATAGAGCAATAATGGAACCATTTAGTATTGTCAGTATTCCTGGTATATGAAAACATATACATGTACAACATATCTACTATGGCCTCAGTTCTATCTGAGTGTATGAGTGATGTCCAAGGAATCTACTAGCGCAGTTAGTATTAAGACTAGAAAAACATATTTAACACATTTTTTCAATAGATTTAGGGGGAACGAGAGATTTTTTGACACATGTATGAAATGTACAGTGGTGAAGTCAGTACTTATAGTGTACCTGTCACCCAAACAATGTATTCAATAGATAAATTTTTGATGCCTCACCCACCTCCTCTGCACACTTCTGAGTCTCCAAAGTCCATTATATAACTCTGTATAACCATGTAGACTCATTGTTTACCTTCCACTTAAGTGAGTACATGCAATATTTGTTTTTCCATTCTTGATATACATCGCTTAGGATAATGGCCTAAAATTCCATTCAAGTTGCAGTAAAAACATTTCATTCTTTTTGATGGCTGACTAGTATCCCATGCTATGTGCGAGTGTGTGTGTGTGTGCGTGTGTGTGTGTGTATGTGTGTGTGTGTGACCACATTTTCTTTATCGACTCATCAGTTAATGGACACTTAGCACTTAGGTTGATTCCATATCTTGGCTATTGTGCATTGTGCTGCAATGAATAAAAACCCGCATATATCATTTTATAAAAGGACTTATTTTCCTTTGTATAGATAACCAATAGTGAGATTGCTGGATTGAATGGTAGGTCTACTTTTAATTTTTTGAGGAATCTCCATATTGTTTTCCATAGAGATTGTACTAATTTACATTCCCACCAACAGTGTATAAGTGCTCCATTTTCACCACATTCATAACAGCATCTGTGATTTTTGTGACCTTTTAATAATGGCCATTTTGGCAGTGATAAGGTGGTATATCATTGTGGTTTTAATGTGCATTTTCCTTATGATTAAGGATGTTGAGCATTGTTTTCATATGTTTGTTGGACATTTGTATATCATGCTTTGAAAAGATATGTTCATCTCTTTTGCCCACTTTTTAATGTGTGTGTTTTTTTTTGTATTCAAGTTTTTAAAAATCAATTAATTATTATTTTTTTATTTCAGAATATTATGGGGTTACAAACATTTTTATCAAAAAATACAAAAGCAACAATGCCAGCTAGGATGTGAAGAGATAGGAACATTCATACAATACACTGCTGGTGGGACTGCAAATTAGTGCAACCTCTGTGGAAAATAATTTGAAGATACCTCAAAGAGCTAAAAATAGAAATAGCATTTGATCCAGCAATAGCACTATTAGGCATCTACCCAAAGGAAAAAAAGACATTCTATAAAAAAAGACATCTCCACTCAAATGCTTATGACAACATAATTCACTATTACAAGGATATGGAAAGAAACCAAGTGTCCATCAATCCATGAGTGGATTAATAAAATATGGTATATGTATACAATGGAATACTACTCAATTATAAAAACTGATGGTGATCTAGCACCTCTTATATTTTCCTGGATAGAGCTTGTGCCCATCCTCTAAAGTGAGGTATCACAAGAAATGAATAATAAGCACCACATGTACTTGCCATCATATCGGCACTAACTTATAAACACTAAGGCACTCACACAATAGTAATATTATTTGTGGATTGGGGGCTTGGGGTGAGTAAACTCACAACTAATGGATGCAGCGAGCATTGTGGGGGGAAAGGGCATGCCTCAAATCATGGTTTGAGTGTGGCAAAGTCGTAACATGTAACCAAAATATTTGTACCCCCACAGTATCCTGAAATTTAAAAAAATCATAACTAATATGTACACAGTGCACTGTCTGGAGGATGGGTACACTTGTAGCTCTGGTTTAGGAGATGCAAAGGCAATATATGTAACCAAAATGTTTAATGGGGTTATTTGTTTTTGTCTTGCTGATTTGTTTGAATTGCTTATATACAATGGATAGTAGTTATTTGTTGTATGTACAGTTTGCAAATATATTTTTGCCATTCTGTAGGTTGTCTATTTATTCTCTTCTTTCCTTTGCTGTGTAAACACTTTTTTAGTTTGATTATTTCCTATTTATTTATATTTGTTTTTGTTGTAATTGCTTTTGTGGTCTTAGTAATAAATTCTATACCTAGGCCAATATCCAGAAGAGTTTTTCACAATTTTTCTTCTATAATTTTTATGGTTTCAGTCCTTACATTTAAGTCTTTTATCCATCTTAATTGTTTATTAGGTGAGACATAGGAATCCAGTTTCATTCTTATGGATGTGGCTCTCCAATTTTTCCAGAACTATTTATTGAATAAGACATCCTTTCCCCAGTGTATATTTTTGCCTACTTTGTTGATCACTTTTACTGATTTGTGTACATTAATTTTGTAAACTGAGACTTCACTGAATTTGCTTATCAATTCTAGGAGTATTTTAGGTTTTCTAGATATAACATAATTTTATCAGCATACAGGAATATTTGACATCCTCTTATTTTTTTTAATTTTGGTACCCTTTATTTTCATTTTTTTTTGTTGTTGTTGTTTCCTCTTGTCTGATTCTCTGGGTAGGTCTTGCAATACTATGCTAAATAGAGGTAGTTGCATTGAGTAATCTTGTCTTGTTCCAGTTCTTAAGGGAATGCTTCCAACTTTACCCCATTCAGCATGGCTTTGGGTGTTTCCTATATGGTTATATTATTTTGAGGTGTGTCCCTTCTATGTTCCTTCTATTTAAGACCTTGTTCATTTTCTTCTTCACCCTTATGGATATAAATGGTTCTTATATATATATATATATATATATATATATTTTTTAAATAAAGTTCCATATTTCTACAGACTTGTCTTCAATCTCTGAGATTGTTTCTTCTGCCTGATCTAGCCTATTCTTAAACTTCCCATTGTGTTTTGTATTTCCTTAAATGGATTTTTCATTTCCAGAAGTTCTATTTGTTTTTAATATGTTGAACTCTTCAGTGAATTTTTAATTCATTTCCTGAATTGTTTTCCTGGTTTCTTTGACTTGGTTTCCATTTACTCTTGGATTTCACTGTGCTTCATTAGCATCCATGTTTGGAATTCTCTGTCATTTCAATATTTTAGTTTTGGTTGGTATCTACTGCTGGTGAGCTGGTGTTCCCTTCTGGGGGTGTCTTTCACTGTGGTTTTTCATACTTCTGGAGTTCTTTTGCTGATTCCTTCTCATGCATAGCAGCTGTCGTTTTTATTTTTGGATTTACTTTTGTGTTAATGGGGCTTCTTTTTTTTTTTTTTTTTTTGTCCCTCACTTGTAAGAGTGTGAGTGTAGCATATATTGGTCAAGAATCTTTGGGTTTGCTTGTGGGTGCTTTGATGGTAATCTAGATTCTGGATGCATGTCTTGGTTACAGATATCTTTAGCATGGTGGTTTCTAGTTGCCAGTTTTTTGTATGCTGTAGCAGTGCTGATCTATGTGTGTGAGTAGATTTCCTTTCTCTCTTTAATGAGGGAAAATGGAGGTCTTTGAAATTCTTTCTCTTTCCCCAGCCCTATGTTATTCTTAGCAGTGTGAATTGCATTGGCACACCTAGTTTAATCTCTGAGACAATAGGTGGTGCTAGTGAGTAAGAATCAACCACACTCTATATGATTGATTCAGTGAATGCTGTAAACGGCTGTGCAAATTGACCTCCCTCAAAGTAGGTGGCACTTGCTCAAAGGAGAAAGCTGCATGTTTTTTGGGGGACCTGTGACTAGCTCTAGCTGCTGAGGAGAAATACTCAAATTCCCTAGGCAGTAAGCAGGTCCCTGAAACTTCTAGGTGAGGTTTTATTCTCCGCTACAGAAGAGGCTGGTAGGGGAGTGAGGCTGGGATCAGCTGGATTGGGTGAGTCTGCCCCCAGGCTCCACAAAATCTGGTAAGGTTTCTGTCTTGGCAGGGGTTAAAGGTTCACTCCTAGGCCTCCAGGACGGGGCTGAAGTGGTCCCACCTAGCCAGAAAGTCTGCTTGTGGGATATGGGTCATTTTGAGACTCACGATCTGGCTGTCAGGAGTGGGTTTCACTTGCTTCCTTCCCCTTGCTCCATAGTCTCCCTCTGGTGTCTTCCTATATGCAGGAACTCAAAGCAGCTGAGCTCCTCAGCAATGGTGTAGCAGGTTGGGAGCTTCCCTCTCCAGAATCCCACCCCTGGCTGAGAGTGCAGCTTTCCTGTGGAGTGAGTAGTGCTCTACAAGTGTGCTGCAACGGGGACCCATGCTGCTCTCTCCTTTCAGTTCTGCCCATGTGGGCTCCCTTGCCTCTTGAGGTTAGTCAACAAATCTTTCCTCTGTGCCCCCAAACAACAAGGTTGAGTCCTGGGAGTATGGGATCTGTCCTGCAGGTCCATCCCTGGGTCCCAGAAGTTCAATCCCTGACCATGCCAGGGAGAAGTGTGCTGTTCCTGAGTTGTGTATGGGGAGCTGGAGCAGGTTTGGTATCCCTTTGCTTTGGCATGTGCCTTGCTCTTATGGAGCAGCCAAGCAAGCAGCACTGGGTAGAGCTGGTGAGCAAGGATACTAAGACTAAGACCCCTTAGTCTCCTGAAGGTCTTTAAGAGGAAGGGTTTGAACCCCACTCTCTGTTGAAGCCTTGGTGTGGTGGTCACACCAATGGGGGAAGCAGCCACTCCTGAGAGCCCTGGATCAATTCTGTCTCTCAGGAACCATGGGGAAAGGAAATGAAGGGGAGGAAAATAGTTTGTATGGAGGGAAGCTAGTACTCTGGTCATCTCTGTCCCTCCTTCCAGAAGGGAGCTCACTGGTAACATCCAGACTCTGTGGTCATGAAGTTCCTCCTGAACCCACCAGCTCCTGTGGCTTCTGCAGTCTGGGCCAAAGTTGTAAAATATTTGTGGTGGAATGAATGAGATAAAGCTGAGAGGCTGAAGTCCCCTAGGGAGGACAAACGTATACAGTGGGTGGAGAAACAATATGGTGTCTGCCATATCAGCTCAGGTCTGCAGTGATGGAAAGTGACACTGATGGTATTGGCAGGTTGGTGTTTTGTCCTCAAGTAGCTCCCAGTTCACTGGGGTGGCTGCTTTTGGGCTTGTGAGGATAAAATTCTCTGCAGAAGCTTGAGAGCCTACTGACTTCCAGATATGTGAAGGAAGGAGAAACAAATCGCTCCACTTATCCTTTTCACTGCACTGCATGACTCTCAGGGGTTGATTTCTGCTGATATCTTGCTACTTCTTGTTCTGCTCTGCAGCTTCTTCTCATGGAATCTTTTGTATCTCTGGGGCTTTTCCATCAGAATTACACCTGATCTATGATTGTGTGTGTGTTTGTTTTTTTTTCTTTTTCATCTAAAACTTTTCCTTCTTTCTGAGACAATCTGGCAGCTGGTGTCTCTAGGCCACCATCTTCCAAATGTATGCATAGACAGACATTTTCAACATGGATGATAGTATGTTTATTGACATAAGGCCATGCATTTTTTAAAAAAGAGGATAATATTATTGAGCAGTAAATGTGTTATTTAAAAGCAATTGCAAAATGAGACTGTGAATGATAATATTTTGATATATTTCAAAATTAAAACATAAATAGCCTATATTTAAAGTACCACATTACTAGTATTGGAATCTAAACAAGATGGTACTTTTCATGATGTATTTTTATATGTTTCTTATTTATAGATTACTAGATTAATAAAGATATCTAGTAATTATAAAAATAAAATCTATAATTAGAAATAAAGATTTAGTAAGCCATCTGGTTAAAAACTATTTGCCATCTTCATTAAAATTTTGACTATACTCTATCTTTTTCTTGGGGAGGAGAGACTATAATTTATAAGCAATTACCTCTTATAAAATTATGTAGCATAAGTTTCCCTTTACTCAGATGGTTTTTATTTTCTTTCTATTTTCTTTTTCATTTCATCATATTATGGGGGTACAAATGTTGTTAAGGTTACATATATTGCCCTTGCCTTCCCTACTCCCTCGAGTCAAAGCTTCAAGCCTGTCCATCCTTAGGGTGGTGCGCATCGCACTCATTATGAAAGTATATACCCATCCACTCCTCCCACCTGCCCAAGACCTGATAAATCTGTTTGGTTTTATTTTTTTGACATTTTGTTTACATTTTATAACTTTGCCTCTCCCTAGGAAGGGTTAGAGGTACGCCCTTCCCCTCCACAATGCTCACCACATCCCTAAGATGTGGGTCTACCTCCTCTACCCCCGAATCCATGGTGAACACTACCATCATTTGAGCACAATAGTATTATTCAGTCAGTACCAATTTGATGGTGAGAGCATGTGGAGCCCATTTTCCTGATCTTGTGTCACCTCACTTTGGGTAATAGGCTTAAACTGAATCCAGGATTGTGTAAGTGGTGCTAGCTTGCCGTTGTTTCATAGAATTGAGTTATATTCCATTGTAAGGATATACCAAATTTTCATAATCCACTCATGAATTGATGGGCACTTTGGTTTTTTCCATGTCCTTGCAATAGTGAATTGTGCTGCCATAAACATTCGGGTGCAGATGTCTTTATAATAGAATGTCTTATGCTCTTTTGGGTAGATGCCTAATAATGCTATTGCTAGGTTGAATGGTATTTCTATTTTTAGCTGTTTGAGATATCTCCAAATTCTTTTCCACAAAGGTTGCACTAATTTTCAGTCCCACCAGCAGTTTAAGAGTGTTCCTGTCTCTCCACATCCTAGCCAGCATTTGTTGTTTTGGGATTTCTTGATACAGGCCATTCTCACTGGGGTTAGGTGGTATCTCATTGTGGTTTTGATTTGCATTTCTCTAATGATTTGAGATGATGATCATTTTTTATATGTTTGCAGGCCATTATTCTGTCTTCTTTGGAGAAGTTTCTGTTCATTTCCATTCCCCATTTCTTGATGGGGTTGTTTGATGTTTTCTTGTTAATTGTTTTGAGTTCTAGATAGATTCTTGTTAGTAGACCTTTATCAGACGTGTAGAGAGCAAATATTTTTCTCCCATTCTGTGGGTTGTCTATTTGCTCTTATGATAGTTTCTTTGGCTGTGCAGAAGATTTTTAATTTGATCAGATTCCATTTGTCCATTTTTGTTCCTGTGGTGATTGTCTTGGGGGGTCTTCTTCAGGAATTCTTTGCTTAGGCCAATGTCTGATAGGGTTTTCCCAACATCTTATTCTAGGATTCTTAAGGTTTCATGCCTTACAAAAATCTACTCAAGATGGATAAGAGGTTTAAACCTAAGAAATATTTTTTTCTCAATTCAAATGTAAAAAGGAATTTTATAAGCAATGTTTTCCACCATCCTCTCTTGACCATTTGTCTTAAGCTATGAGCTTCTGATTCTCATTTATTACAGAAAATTGATATGTCCAGAGGCATACAACACCAAATGAGAACTTTAATTAAAATATATATGTCAACATTTCCTTTCAAAGTACTGTCTTATGTTTTAAACCAAAAGAGTGTTTCATATAAGTGATCACCTATGTATGAGACAAACAGTGAAGTAAATATTATTAGAGAAATATGCTTTTATATAAATTTCACATTTAGAATTGTTTTTTGTTAGATATGAAATCCATTCCATAGGGTAAAGTAAAAACCACTCAGCAACAAGATGCTCCAACATATTTAGTATGTATTTCCATAGAATTGGAAGCATATAATGAAGAGTAAGGAGTCATGTGAGCAACTGTTCTGTACCCCTAGTCCAAGACTGAGTGTAGATAAGTTCCTGAATGGAGAGTACCAAGCCTGCCAAAGAGTAAACATCCAATAACTTAATCAGAGGCAATGAAGAAGTTCATAAAACTCTCTTTCTATACAGTTAAGCTTTCTAAGCAAACAAAAAAAGGATGGATAGACAGCAATAGAGATAGTTAAAAAAATAAGACTCTAGACTCTAGATTTCTTCTAATGTTTGGAAGGCTTCTCTCTCTCCCTTTCTTCTCTCTCCCCCCATATATATGCATATATGTACATATATTTTATATATCTTATATATTTTGTGTATGTATCAGTAATATGCATATGGACCTGGTACATTAAGCTGAGAGTAATATTCTTGATATTTGGCCACAAGCTTTTGCCAAAGACTTTTACCTACTTTGTGTCAAGTACAATGATATGTATCACAACTACATATCCTAAGAGAATGAGGGATGATGAGAGTGTGTTAAATAAAATAATAATAAAATGCAAGCTAGAATTCCCCTTGTTGACAATGTCATTTTTCAAGTGAAGAAACTGAGACTTAAAAGTGAAAGGACTGGCCCAAGGAAAGTAGAAAAGCCTGCATCAGACAACAAATTTTATCCAGCTTAACTTGCTGTTTAGCCAGCTTATTATTCAAGAGTTTAACCTTCAGCATACAAACATTGCTTTCCAGAATAATGAGATCAAGTAAGGACAAGGGTACTTCTCCCAAATCTTTAAAACCCACAAAGATCACATAGTAACATATTTTTGTCACTTCTATATACCTGATTCTGTTCATATAGCCAACTAATCTTCGACAAAGCAGACAAAAACATATACTGGGGAAAAGAATCCTTATTCAATAAATGGTGCTGGGACAACTGGATAGCCACATGTAGAAGACTGAAATAAAACCCAAACCTTTCACCTTTCACAAAAATCAACTCATGCTGGGTAACAGACTTGAACCTTAGGTGTGAAACTATTAGAATCCTAGAGGAAAACTTTGGAAATACTCTTATAGACGTTGGCTTAGGCAAAGAATTTATGAAGAAGACCCCAAAGGCAATCACAGCAGCAACAAAAATAAATAAATGGGACCTTATCAAATTAAAAGGCTTCTACACAGCCAAATAAACTGTCAAGAGACCAAACAGACAACCCACAGAATGGGAGAAAATTTTCAGAAGCTACACATCTAATAAAGGGCTTATAACTAGAATCTATTTAGAACTCAGAAAATCAGCAAGAAAAAAATCAAACAACCCCATCAAAAAATGGGCAAGAGACATGAACAGAAACTTTTCAAAAGAAGACAGTATAATGGCCAACAAACATGAAAAAATGCTCAACATCTCTAATCATCAGGGAAATGCAAATCAAAACTGCAATGAGATATCACTTAACTCCAGTGAGAATGGCCTTTATCAAAAAGTCCCCAAACAATAAATGTTGGCATGGATGCAGAGAGATAGGAACACTCCTACACTGTTGGCGGGACTGCAAACTAGTTCAACCTCTGTGGAAAGCAATATGGAGATACCTTAAAACTATACAAGTAGATCTACCATTTGATCCAGCAATTCCACTACTGGGCATCTACTCAAAAGTTCAACAGTCACTTTACGAAAAAGACACCTTCACTCGAATGTTTATAGCAGCACAATTCACAATTGCAAAGTTTTGGAAACAATACAAGTGCCCATCAATTCATGAGTACATTGATAAAATGTGGCATATGTATACCATGGAGTACTACTCAGTTTTAAGAAACAATGGTGATATAGCACCTCTTGTATATTCCTGGATAGAGGTGGAACCCATTCTACTCAGTGAAGTATCTCAAGAATGGAAAAACAAGCACCACATGTACTCACCAGCAAAGTGGTATTAATAGATCAACACCTAAGTGGACATATAGGAATAACATTTATCGGGTGTCTGGAAGTTGTGGGGGAGGAGGGGAAGGGTATATACAAACACAATGAGTAAGATGTGCAACGTTTGGGGGATGGACACGCTTAAAACTCTTACTCGAGAGGGGGAGGGGGTGCATGGGCAACATACGTAACTTTAACACTTGCACCCCCATAATATGCTAAAATAAAAAAAATAAAAGAAAAGAAATATTGAGGTAAATTCCTTTTTTCAATGTTACATATAATGCTTTATCAGAAAGTTTATGTACAATAGTTTATCAGAAAATTTAGTATCTTAAAAAAGCTATATGATTTATTTGCTATAATCCAAATAAAGTGTTAGAGAGATGAGGTCAAATAACATTGAAATATTAGTAGTAGGTTAATATATATATATATATATATATATAGTAAGTCGATGCTTTGAGATAAAGTAAAGTAACTCTGGATTATTACAATACTTTGTTTTCTCTGTTGTTTTCTCCCAGTATTTCAGTCTATATGAAAGAATATTTACTTTATGGGCAGAGGAAGGAGAGGTAATATCTGATTTCTGTAACCCAGTAATTAAACCATTAAGAAAATCATTCAGTTAATAGAGTGAACACTGATTATGTGCATTTTAATTGCCATATTCAAAACATGGTGCTAATCAAAGTGAGGACCATTGTTTGTTGCTATAAATGGGAAGCACGGTAATTTAAGCAGGGGATGACATGTCACATCTGTGTTTAATATCATTCTGTATGCTGTGTGGTAGATAGATTAATGAGTACCAATGTGTGATAGAGGAAACTGGTTAAGAGCCAGTCTAACTAGTACCAACAAGAAGTAATCCTGTCTCGGATTAGAACAGGATTTCCAATGTAAGCACTATTGACATTTTAAGCCATATAATTATTTGCTGTGGGAAGTTGTACTGTCTATTGCAGGGTGTTTAGTAGCAACCTTGACCTCTATTAGAGGACACTACATGCTAATACCACCTCCTCCATTTTTTATGACCAAAAATGTCTCCAAATATTGTTAAATTTTCCTGGAGAGGGGGTAAAAATATTGCCTCAGGTAACAAACACTAGATGAGAATGATGAGAGTAGGATGTCATAAATGAATGGATTCTGCATGAGTGTGGGTGATTGAGTTGACAGAATTTACTAAAGAATTATATATAACAGTAAAGAAAATAGAGGAAATAAATTCAGGATGAATTTAAATTACCTATTGCCTAAAGCATTAGCAGATATTTTATAATAATAAAAAAAAGGTTTGTGAAGGCAATAGCCATAGCAGTGAAAAGGGTAAAATGACATAGGACTCTGGGGAAGAGGAAAGACATTTTCAGATATTCAGAAAATGTGAGAAGAAAATCAAGTCAAAATATAAGTGGCGTTTTGGGGGTTGTGTGTTTGGGTGTATGATTGTTTGTTTTTTGGTAGATGTGTCACAGATATTTGCCTACTGATAAAAGAAGTTTGAATAGGGAAATGTAGAACTTTGGGGTGAGAGTCAACCCAAATCTGAAGTAATGTGACAATAAACAGGGGTCAGTTATTAAGACCTAGAGTTCAAATTGTGAGATAAAAAAGAATGAAAAGGTGAGAGAGCAGACTGATGTAAACATAAAGAGTTGAATTTTATGGCAACTTAAACAAGAAACTTTGAAAGAACCTGTTGGTTAGAATCACTAATTTTAGAAAATAAAAGTAACAAATGGGATATAAATCTATTGCAGACCACCTGATCAAAGTCAATGTGATGAAAAAAAAATAAGGTTTTGTTAAAAGCAGAGAATGTTTGCCATTAAAAATTCTAATACCCAAGTGGAAAGAATAAAAGAACTAATTACTGGTACTGTTGCTTAAAGCCTCTTTATTTCCCGATATTTATTCCAAAGTCATGATGCATGATATACTGAGAACTTACAGATAAACTTTTCTGTGATAGATTTCCCATAATCTCCTGAGCAGACACATCTGTCAGTCTATCAAAAATTATCCCTGTAGTCATACCAAACGAAGTTAACTTCTGGCAGCTGATAAAATGTTGCATGTGATTTTAGATTTTTCACAAGTAGCATTGCATCTCATATTGAGCAATCTTCCATTAATGGTTTGATAATATAGATGGCTGTTAAACCAGTGAGTGAACAGTCCATTTTTCCCCAAATCCAATAATAGAAAATTTACTTAAGTTTGTGGCGTGTGGCTCTATGTGTGTGTCTGGGTATGTGTATGGGGGTGAGCGTATGTGTGTGAAATTAAATAAGGATGTATTAATATATCTCAATTATTCTCACTTTGGCTAATGCTTTGTCTAAGAACTGGTTTTTGGTTTCTTTGATTGCCTCTATTTGTTTATGTTTTATATTTTATCAATTACAGTTTTGATCATTAGTCTTTCCTTTCTTCTGCTTACTTTGGATGCAAAATTTCCTGTTTTATAAAAAAAATTAAGGTGAAAGTTCAGATCATTGACTTAAAACCTTTTTTCTTCTCTAATAGCACAATTTAATGCTACAAATTTCTTCCTAACTACTACTTTAGTTGCATCCTAAAAATATGAATAAGTTGTTCTTTTATTTTCCTTCATTACTAAAAACATTCTAATTTCAGTTTTGATTTCATCTTTGACTCATGGGTTATTTAGACATATGTTTATTATTTTTCAAATGGAGATATTTCCAGAGATCTTTCTTTTGTTGATTTCTTATTTAATTCCATGTTGTGACACAACATGAAAAGAGTGCATCCTGTTGTTGTTCATCGTATTTTGAACTATCAAGTATGTCAAGTTTGTCAATAGTGTTCAATTACACAATTTTCTGTCTTTTTTTTTATTTCGGCATATTATGGGAGTACAAATTTTAAGGTTTCAAAAAATGCCCTTTCCCCCGCTCCCCGCATAAGTCTGAGTTTCCATCATGAACATCCCCCATATGGTGCACATCTCACTCATTATGTATGTATACACCCAACTGTCCCCCCTCCCACCTGCCCAATACACTATTACTGTAGTTCTTATGTGTCCACATAGGTGCTGCTTGGTTAATACCAATTTGCTGGTGAGTATATGTGGTGCTTGTTTTTCCATTCTTCGGATACTTCACTTAGTAGTATGGGTTCCAGCTCTAACCAGGAAAATACAAGATGTGCTATATCACCGTTGTTTCTTAGAACTGAATAGTACTCCATGGTATACATATACCACATTTTATTACTCCATTCTTGGATTGATGGGCACTTGGGCTGTTTCCACACCCTTGCAATTATGAATTGTGCTGCTATAAACATTCGAGTGCAGGTGTCTTTTTTGGAGAGTGTCATTGGATCTTTTGGGAAGATGCCTACTAATAGGATTGCTGGATCAAATGGTAGATTCACTTGTATAGCTTTAAGGTATCTCCATGTTGCTTTCCACAGGGGTTGAACTAGTTTGCAGTCCCACCAGAAGTGTAGGAGTGTTCCTCTCTCTCCACATCCACACCAGCATTTACTATATGGGGACTTATTGATGAAGGCCATTCTCACTGGAGTTAAATGATATCTCATTGTGGTTTTGATTTGCATTTCCCTGATGATTAGAGATGTTGAGCATTTTTTCATATGTTTGTTGGCCATTCTTCTGCCTTATTTAAAAATTTTCTGTTCAAGTCCTTTGCCCACTTTTAATAGGGTTATTTGATTTTTTTCTTGCTGATTTTCATGAGTTCTAAGTATATTCTAGTTATCATCCCCTTATCAGATGCATAGGATTCAAAAATTTTCTCCCATTCTGTAGGTTGTCTGTTTACTTTCATGGCTGTTTCTTTGTCTGTGCAGAAGCTTTTTACTTTGATCATGTCCCATTCATTTATTTTTGTTGCTACTGTGATTTCCTTTGGGGCAGAAAAAGCTTTTGACAAAATTCAACACCCTTTCATGATAGGAACACTTAATAAAATAGACATAGAAGGTACATACCTAAAAATGATATAAGGCATATATGACAGACCCATAGCCAACATCACTCTGAATTGGAAAAATTGAAGTCATTCCCACTTAGAACTGGAACCAGACAAGGTTGCCCACTATCTCTGCTTCTATTCAACATAGTTCTGGGTACAGCAATCAGACAGGTAAGTGGAATTAAAGGTATCCGAATAGGGGCAGAAGAGATCAAACTTTCACTGTTTGCTGATGATAGGATATTATATGTAGAAAACCCCAAAGATTCAACCAGGAAACACCTAGAACTGATGAATAAATTGAGTAAAGTCTCAGGATACAAAGTCAATACACAGAAATCAGAGGCATTCATATATGCCAACAATCAAATTGAGAACCAAATGAAAGACTCAATTCCCTTCACAATAGCAACAAAGAAATTAAAGTACCTAGGAGTATACTTAATGAAGGAGGTAAAAGACCTCTACAGGGAGAACTATGAAACACTGAGGAAGGAAATAGCAGAGGATGTAAACAGATGGAAATCCATACCATGCTCATGGGTCGGCAGACTCAACATCATTAAAATGTCTATACTACCCAAACTCATCTACAGATTCAACACAATACCTATTAAAATCCTATCAGAATTCTTCACAGATATAGAAAAAATAATTTTACACTTTGTATGGAACCAAAGAAGACCCTGAATATCAAAAGAAATTCTAGGCAACAAAAACAAAATGGGAGGTATTAATATGCCAGATATCAAACTATACTACAAAGCTGTAGTAATTAAATCAATCTGGTATTGGCACTAAAATAGGAATATTGACCAGTGGAACAGATCTGAGAATCCTGATATAAAACCATCCTCATATAGCCATCTAATTTTTGACAAAGCAGACAAAAACATGCGCTGGGGAAACGAATCCCTTTTCAACAAATGGTGCTGGGAAAACTGGATAGACACTTATAGAAGGCCTAAGTGGGACCCACACCTTTCACCTCTTACAAAAAATCAACTCACGCTGGATAACAGACTTAAACCTAAGGTATGAAACTATTAGAATTCTAGAGGAAAATGTTGGAAACACTCTCCTAGACATCAGCCTAGGCAAAGAGTTTATGAAGAAGTCCCCAAAAGCAATCACAGCAGCAACAAAAATAAATAAATGGGACATGATCAAATTAAAAAGCTTCTGCACAACCAAAGAAACAGTCATGAAAGTAAACAGATGTCCTACAGAATGGAGGAAAATTTTTGCATCCTACGCATCTGATAAGGGCTGATAACTAGAATATAGTTAGAACTCACGAAAACCAGCAAGAAAAAATCAAATAACCCTATCAAAAAGTGGGCAAAGGACTTGAACAGAAACTTTTCTAAATAAGACAGAAGAGTGGCCAACAAACATACGAAAAAATGCTCAACATCTCTAATCATCAGGGAAATGCAAATCAAAACCACAATGAAATATCACTTAACTCCAATGAGAATGGCCTTTATCAAAAAGTCTCCAAACAATAAATGCTGGCGTGGATGCGGAGAGAGAGGAACACTCCTACACTGCTGGTGGGACTGCAAACTAGTTCAACCTCTGTGGAAAGCAATATGGAGATACCTTAAAGCGATACAAGTGAATCTACCATTCAATCCAGCAATCTCATTAGTAGGCATCTATCCTAAAGATCCAATGACACTCTACAAAAAAGACACCTGCACTCGAATGTTTATAGCAGCACAATTCATAATTGCAAGGGTGTGGAAACAGCCCAAGTGCCCCTCAATTCAAGAATGGATTAATAAAATGTGGTGTATGTATACCATGGAGTACTATTCAGCTCTAAGAAACAACGGTGATATAGCACATCTTGTATTTTCCTGGTTAGAGCTCGAACCCATACTACTAAGTGAAGTATCCAAAGAATGGAAAAACAAGCACCACATATACTCACCAGCAATCTGGTATTAACTGAGCAGCACCTAAGTGGACACATAGGTACTATAGTAATAGAGTATTGGGCAGGTGGGAGGGCGGAGTGGGGTGGGTATATACATACATAATGAGTGAGATGTGCACCTTCTGGTGGATGGTCATGATGGAAACTCAGACTTTTGCGGAGAGGAGGGGAAAGGGCATTTATTGAAACCTTAAAATCTGTACCCCCATAATATGCCAAAATTTAAAAAAAATATGATTCTCTTTACCATTTCAAATTATACATGTCTATCAAATGGAAGCTAAGGTCACCTGTCACATATCTTCTCCAACATTTCAATCCCACTTCCCTTAAGTAACCACTGTTAGCAGTTTCGATTGCACCTTTTACGATTTTTAAATACATTCTGAAATAGAACAATTTTAGCTTACAAAAAATTATCATGCTTTTATTCTGTTCTGACCTTTAATTCTTATTTAATGTGTCATGTAATCATCTCTAGGTTTGTAAATATTAATATATTTCACTGCTACCACAAAGTAGTCCCTTGTATAGTTGTATAATCATTAATATATTCAATCCTCCATTGATGGATATTTATATTTCTCTCATTGTCCAAATGCCCAATATCAGTAGATGTTTACCCTTTCATTATACTTGATTTTATATTCTCAATTCTTTATTCTTTGGAGGCCTGCTTATTGTATTTTTTAAAATTTTATTGATTTATGCACACAGATTTGTTACATGGATATATTGCATAGTAGTGAAGTCTGGCCTTTTTGTGTAACCATCACCTGGTTAGTGCACATAATACCCATTAGGTAATTTCTCATCGCAAAGCACTCTCCCCTGTTTATGAGACTCTAAGGTCTATTATTCCACTCTCTGTGTCCATGTGCATTCATTATTTATGTCCCAGTTACAAGTGAGAACATGAAGTGTTTGAATTTCTGTTTCTGATTTATTTCATTTAAGATAATGGCCACCAGTTCCATTTCTGTTGCTGCAAAATATATTATTTCATTGCTTTTTATGGCTGAATAGTATTCCGTGATGTGTGTGTATGGGTATGTGTGTGTGTATCTATATATACATACATACATATATAGTGCTGCAATAAACATAGGAGGGAGGGCAGGTATCTTTCTGATATAATGCCTCCTTTTCCTTTGAGTAGATACTCAGCATTTCTGGTTAAGATGGTATATCTATTCTTAGTTCTTTGAGGTATCTCCATACCGTATTCTATAGAGATTGTGCTAGTTTACATTTCCATCAACACTGTATAAACATGCCCTTTCTTCACATTCTCACCAACATCTATAGTTTTTTGACTTTTTAGGAATGGTCATTTTCACTGGAGTAAGATGTTATCTTATTTTCATTTTAATTTGCATTTATCTGATGATTAGTGATGTTTAGCATTCTTTTTCATATGCATGGCCATTTGCATGTCTTTTTTATTTTATAAATATCTGTCCGTGTCCTTTGCCCACATTTTAATTGGATAACTTGATTTTTTTTTTCTCATTCAGTTGTTTGAGTTTTTTGTAGATTCTGGATATTAGACTTTTGTTGGGTGCATAGTTTGATATTTTCTCTCATTCTATAGGTTATCTATTTATTCTGTTGATTATTTCTTTTGCTATTCAGAAGCTTTTGAGTTTAATAAAGTCTTATTTGCTTATTTTTGTTTTTGTTGCATTTGGTTTTGGGATCTTAGTCATAAATTATTTGCCTAGGATAATGTTCAGAAGAGTTTTTATTAGGTTTTCTTCTAGAAATTTTGTAGTTTCAGGTCTTACATTCAAGTCTTTAATCTGTCCTGAGATAATTTTTGTGTATGATGAGATATAGGATCCCAGTTTAATTCTTCTTCATATACCCATCTAATTTTTCCATTACCATTTATTTAATGGGGTGTCTTTTCCCCAATATGTTTTTGTCTGCTTTGTTGAAGATCAGTTGGTTGTAGGTTTTAGGCTTTATTTCTGGGTTCTCTACTATGTTCCATTGATCTATGTGTCTATTTTTGCTCCAGTACCATGTTGTTTTGCTTACTATAGTCTTATAATATAATTTAAAGTCAGGAAATATGATACCTCCAGCTTTCTTTATTTTAGTTAGGATTGCTTTGGCTATTCAGGCTTTATTTTGGTTCCAAATGAATTTGGGGATTTTTCTCTAATTATTTGAAAAATTATATTGGTATTTTGATAGGGATTGCATTAAATCTATAGATTGCTTTAGGCAATATGGTCATTTTAACAATATTTATTATTCTAATCTGTGAGAATGGGATGTTTTCCCATTTGCCTGTATCATCTACAATTTATTTCATTAGTGTTTTGTAGTTCTCCTTGTAGAGAACTTTCACCTCCTTGCTTAAATATGTCCCTGGCTATTTTATTTTTGTAGCTATTATATTATAAATGGGATGGAATTCTTGATATGGTTCTCAGCTTGGTCATTATTGGTATATAGAAATGTTATTTAATTTTGTACATTGATTTTTGTATCCTGAGACTTTACTGAATTCATTAATTAAATCTAGGAGTCTTCAGGGTTTTCTGAGTATAAGAGCATATCATCAGTTAACAGAGATATTTTAATTTCCTCATTTTTCAATTTGAATGTACTTTACTTCTTCCTCTTACCTGATTGGACTGGCTACAGCTTTCAATACTATATTGAATAGGAATGGTGAGAATGTGACTCATTTTCTTGTTCCAGTTCTTAGGTAGAATGCTTTCAACTTTTCCCCTTTTAGTATGGTGCTATCTGTAGGTTTGTCCTGTATGACTTTTATTATTTTGAGGTATGTTCCTTCTATGCCTAGTTTGCTAAGGATTTTTATGATGAAGCATTATCAAATGCTTTTTTATGCATCTGTTGAGATGATCATATGGATCTGTTTTTAATTACATTTATGTGGAGAATTGTATTTATTGATTTGCGTATGTTGAAACATCCTTGCATCACTGAGATGAAGCCCACTTGATCATGGTGTATTATCTTTTTGATGTGCTGTGGAATTCAGTTTGCTAGTGCTTTGTGGAGAATTTTTTCATCTATCTTCATCAGGGATATCACTTTATATTTTCTCTGTTTTTGATGTGTCTTCCTGGCTTCCATATCAAGAGAATCTTGGCTGTATAGAATGAGTTAGGGAGGATTTTCTCCTTCTTGATCTTTTGGAACACTTTCAGTATGATTAGTATCAGCTTTTCTTTGTATATCTGGTAAACTTTGGCTACGAATCAATTTGGCCTTGGGCTTTTTGTTGCTCTTGATTTGGGAGATATTTTTCTTTTTATATATTAGTTTCAATCTCACTACTCATTACTGTTTGGTTTAGGATTCCTATTTCTTCTTGATTCAAGCTTGGAAGGATGTATGTTTCCAGGAATTTATCCATTCCCTCCAGGTTATCTAGTTTGTGGCCATAGAGATGTTTATAGTAGTCTCCAATGATCTTTCATATTTCTGTGGTATCAGTTGTGTCTTCTATTTCATTTGCAATTGAGCTTATTTGAATATTCTCACTTCTTTTCTTGGTTGATTTAGCTAGTGGCCTATCATTTTATCTCTCTTTCTTATATCAAACTTGGATATCCCATCTTTACCTTAAACAACATATGAAATGTAAAACACTTTATCATTTTTTCTTAGTTATCTTTTGAATTCCAATATTTATACAAACTTTGAGAAGAACAACATAACCTCTTCATTTTACAGAAGGAGAAACAATCCTCAAAGTTAATGTAACTTATTTAATTTAACAAATTTCGTTAGTGAGGGAACCATATGAGAGAGAATTGATGTTTTTCTCACTATACTATTTCTATCTGAGGCATCTTATTTATCCTAGACTTTAATCTTCTATTCATTCCATGGATGTAAACTGTTACAACATCTTATTATTCATGAGATTTTTTTTTTTATTTCAGCATATTAGGGGGGTACAAACATTAAGGTTACATACATTGCCCTTGTCTCTCCTCCCTCCTTGAGTCAGAGCTTCAAGTGTGTCCATCCCCCAGACAGTGTGCATAACACTCACTATGTATGTATATACCCATCCCCTCCTCCCCCCTCCCACCTGTCCAACACCCTGCAAATGTTTTTTTCTTTTTTTCTTAACATTTTGGTTACATTTTATATCATTGCCTCTCCCTAGCAAGGGTTAGAGGTATTCCTTTCCCCTCCACAATGTTCACCACATCTCTAAGATGTGGGACTACCCCTCCAACCCCCGAATCCCTGGTGAACACCACCACCCATTGAGCCCATAGTGTTAATCAATCAGTACCAATTTGATGGCAAGTATATGTGGAACCCATTATTCTGATCTTGCATCACCTCACTTTGGATAATAGCCTTAAGCTCAATCCAGGATAATATAAGCTGTGCTAGCTTGGTGTTGTCTCTTAGAATTGAGTAATATTCCATTGAAAATATATACCAAATTTTGATTATCCACTCATGAATTGACAGGCACTTGGGTTGTTTCCACATCCTTGCAATAGTGAATTGTGCTGCCATAAATATTCAGGTGCGGATGTCTTCATAACAGAATGTCTTACGCTCTTTTGGGTAGATGCCCAATAATGCCTTTGCTGGGTTGAATGGTATTTCTATTTTTAGCTGTTTGAGGTATCTCCAAATTCTTTTCCACAAAGGTTGCACTAATTTGCAGTCCCACCAGCAGTGTAAGAGTGTTCTTGTCTCTCCACATCCTCACCAGCATTTGTTGTTTGGGGATTTCTTGATATAGGCCAATCTCACTGGGGTTAGATGATATCTCATTGTGGTTTTTATTTGCATTTCTCTAATGATTAGCGATGTTGAGCATTTTTTTAATGTGTTTGCTGGCTATAATTATTTCTTCTTTAGAAAAGTTTCTGTTCATTTCAGTTGCCCATTTCTTGATGAGGTTGTTTGATTTTTTTCTTAATTGTTTTGAGTTCTAGATAGATTCTTTTTATTAGACCTTTATCAGAAGTGTAGAGAACAAATATTTTCTCCCATTCTGTAGGTTGTCTATTTGTTCTAATGATATTTTCCTTGGCTGTGCAGAAGCTTTTTAATTTGATCAGGTCCAATTTGTTTATTTTTGTTGCTGTGGTGATTGTTTTGTGGAGTCTTTTTCAAGATTTCTTTGCCTAGGCCAATGTCAGAGAGGGTTTTTCCAACCTCTTCTTCTAGGATTCTTAAGGTTTCATGCCTTACTTTTAAATCTGTTATCTATCTTGAGTGGATTTTTATGAGAGGTGAGGGGTAGGGATCCTGATTCATTCTTCTGCATGTAGGTATCCAGTTTTCCCAGCACCATGTTTCTTTTCCCCATTGTGTATTTTTGTCTACTTTATCAAAGATTAGTTTACCACATGCAGATGGTTTCATCTCTGAAATCTCAGTCCTATTCCAAATATCAATGCTTGTGTTGTTGTGCCAGTCCCAGGCTGATTTAAATATTATTGCTTTATATTACAGCTTGAAGTCAGGAAGCCTAATGCCTCCTCATTTGTTCTTTTTACTTAAGATTGCTTTGACTATACAAGGTTTTTTTCTGGTTCCATACGAAGTGCAGAATTATTTTTTCTAGATCTGTAAAGAATGATGGTGGTATTTTGATGGGGATTGCATTAATTCTGTAGATGACTTTAGGTAATATTGACATAATTTTTGAATCATCATTTTTTCCTTAATTACTACTACCATCACCCCATCCTATGCTCCCCATCACCTTATGTCTGACAAAAATGCAATAATTCTTAACTGATCACCTTCAAAATAGTTGACTATCTATTTATACTATCTCATTCCAACAAACACAAAGATTTAAGGATTGCTTTTTTACAACATTAATTGTTATTCTTCAGCTCTACTTTAAGAACCTGCAATAGCTGCAAATAAAATTAAACTTTCTCACTTAGGCATATAAGATGGATTCTACTTTGCTAAGCTAATTTTACTTGGCCTACCCAATCTTAGATTCTGCTACTCTCCCACCTGTCCCCATTATTCTTAGAAACACCATCTGCTAATTCCCTAATGCTTCTCACATTTATTCTTGCTTTTGCTTCTTGGCACTCGTTATCTCTTTAATTGGAAATACTTCTAACATCATTGTGTGAGTTTTTACACACTTTCATGAAATTGTTTTTTTTTTTTTTTCCCTTCCTGATCAACCCATGAACTTTCTTTAAAACATTTTTGATATTTTACTGTATTAAACTTAATACTTATTTAAACGCCATCCAATATTGATCACTTTTCAGTTGATCCATGTTGGTATATTTACACTCAGTATATAAGATCAAAGTTTATACCTCATCCCTCCTTTATATCTGAAGATCACTACCATGGCATTAAATACTAATAAATATTCAGGGTACACTGATTGCCTCAATCGCATTTGTTTCTGATGCCCAGGCAGAAGATGTTGTAAGCAGCTGTGAATGTGTTCTCTCTAAAACATGGCCTACACTTTTTGTTCTGTTTTTGTATTTTTGAGACAGAGTCTTGCTCTGTTGCCTGGGCTAGAGTGCAGTAGTGTCATCATAGGTCATTGCAGCCTCAAACTCCTGGACTCAAGTGATCCTCCCGCCTCAGCCTCCTGACTAGCTGGGACTACAGGGGCACGCCATCACTCCCAGTTAATTTTTTAAAATTTTTCGTAGAGATGGGGTCTCGTTATGTTGCCCAGGCTGGTCTTAAACTTCTGGCCTCAAGCAATCCTCCTGCCCCAGCTTCCAAAGTGCTGGGATTACAAGCCTGAGGCCACCATGCCTGGCTAAAACATGGCATACTGATGGGAAAATTTTCAGAAAATATTTTAGAAAAATAAACAAAAATGCAAGAACAAATATGTATTCTGTGAATAAACATTTATGAAAATATTTACTGATTATTTTTCATCTATAGCTTTCCTAATTGTAGTAGAAATAATTAGGTCCAGTAATATTGGCTTAGTTAATTTTAAAATAAAAATATCATGAAATAAGTAAAATAATGCACTTAATTTACTTAGCACTGCTTCTGGCACATGGAAAGCACCTAATGAGTGATAGTTTATTCTCTGTCCTCATGTGAAGTAAATAAAAATGAAATATCATTAACAAATGTGAAATATTTTTTCCAGATTCGAGTACACTTAATGTGTACGACACAGAATATTGCTTTTCTGCCTGTTTAAATCTGTATACTTTATATAAAGTGATGCTGATGATTTTCTGATTTTCATCTTTTATGAGGCTACTTGGTTTTTGATAGTCTTTTGTGAAAATTTAAGTTGATGATACTACTTTCAGATACTAGGGTCTTTTTATGGTATTCAAACTGTTCACTTTATTTTATTGTCCTGTGCTTATACTAACACTATGTTCATTGTAACTGTTGGCACTCTGCAATGTTTTGGAGATAAAGTATGTATTTTAAGATTCCCACTGGGTCTTTTATAAAGTTTTCTAATTTATGATAATCTTCCCTTTAGATTGTATAGAAAGGATTTACAATGCATTGTTTGAACAAAATAAATATAAGAGTCCTGTCCTTTGCAAGTCAACTTAATTCATCTGTAGCTGACATTTTGGTGTACTTCATAAAAAGAAAAATGTTTGTGCGTGTGTATTTTATATATATATATATATATATATATATATATATATATTTAGAGATAATGTACTGGCAACATTTTATCTTTTAGAATATCACAATTATCCTAAATGTTTAAAATAAAACAATCATAAAATAGTTTCCACTATTTTTTTGCATTAGAATATATTTCATAAAATACATTTCCTTACACTTTTGTCCCCAAAGTGTTAGATATATATTCCTTCAAGAAATAAATGCTATTGACCAATATGTAAAGGTGTTTTTCAAACTCATTTTACTCAATTACCTTCTGGACCTCTGTAGCTGCATACAAATATTTGAGGACCTATTAAAAACCTAAAATTTAATTTCTCCCCAAATACTGGTACATCAAAATATAACCAAATTCTAAATGTGCAAATCCGATTGAAAATAATATTATTTTGCCTACATTGATTTTACATGCATTGAAACTCTAACTGAAACTATACTACCAAAAGTGCCTAGTTGACACTCTAAATTTGCCTCATCCTACTGTTACTAAGAATTAGAAGCAGTACAAGAAAATGCTGACAATTTTTTTTTCTTTTGCATATTTGGCTTTCTTCATATCAAGTAAAATCTGCTAAAAAAATCTCCCAAAGCCAAGTGTTGTCTATAAACTTTAAATGTGTGAGAATTACCATCTTATATTTAATATAGAAAAATATATTGGATGTTCTCCTACATCTAAATTACATGCCAACATGAACATTCTCAAACTCCCAATTGATGTGTTTATATTAATTTAATTTTATTCAAGTTTAATTGTAGAAAACAGTAGACTTGACAGAGGACTCTATTCCAATCTATATTTTATGAATATTTTTCTCATTTCCTTTTCCTGATGTTTCACTCATGTTTCCAAACATGGAATGTACAAAAACAAGAAAAAGGGCAATCCTAAAAGAATTGAGTCTGTTAATTTATTTTTAATACCACTATTTTATGTAGAATATTTTATAAGTTTCCAGGTAATTTGCAAAATGCCTTATATATTGAAATTTTTTTAAAAAAATATTACTTAGGTAAAGATGGCCATTGGACACAAATTTACTTTGCTTATTTGGACTAAATATAAGTCCCTCCTGTCCTAAATAAGGCCAGGACACGTATGTAGGAACTCAAGGAGCTGAATTGATTGTTACACGTTTGACTCACTGATTGATTTTGACCATATTAATCAAATCAATAGTTTTGATTTTGGCAGATAGTAATCAACATAGTACTCTCAAGAACTACTCAAATTATATCTGCATTTGAATTCTTTTAATTTTTATGTTACATGAAAATAACAAAGGGAACATTTTAGTAAATTTTGTTAATACAACTCGCCAATTTCTCTCTGTCTCTTTCTCGCTCAAGTGCGCGCACATGCGCGCGCGCGCGCGCGCGCACACACACACACACACACACACACAAATGCACCATGAATGTATAAGTTACAGGTGATAGTTAATGAAGATCCTATATAGAGGGTTTTATTTATCTATTAAATATATTTAATACTTTTAAAATATGTATTGTTTGTTTTAAAATGGATTATATTTAAAAGAGAAATATGAGAGGTTCTCAGAAGCACACAGATCTACATGATGGGTGAGATTTCTGAGAAAGTAAAAAAGTTGATAAGCAATATCATGACATATCAGTTATGAAAGAGTAGCAACAAAAACAAATGGAATTTAGAATTATCTTTCTGGAAGATATAAACAGTTGCAATGTAACAACGCTGTCATTATAATGATGAGAGCAAGCAAGATAAACTACAAAATATAAGGTTTTTTACTGTTTTAAAAAAAATAGAGAGCTTAGGTTACAAAGATAACTAATAATCTAAAATCTAAAAAATGATCTGTCCCTCCAAGAAGTACAAAGACCTGTGAATGCAATCTTAATTGATGTAGCAGTAGAAGGAAAAAGTATCAGAGTGTCATTAACAAGGGTAGAAGGAAAACAGATTAACTTGTAATATATTTTTATAGGCCGAGTTTGAACTTCATGATATTTTAGAATTATTTGGGTTCCAGTGTACCAAGAGAATCTCCACGAGTTTTCTGATTTGAAGAAGTGGCAGATGAGAAGATAATGATCCTCTTTTAGGCTCAGGCACATTGGGCTTGATGAATTTTTGGAAAAGGTCATGAAACGAAAACAAAATATCCATATTAGATTGACTAAAACTCCTATGTCAGCATATTTTCAATCAGAAATGTGGACATGCTCTATATTTTGCATAATTATTTACTTCAAACTCTACTATTCTTTTATGCACAAGTCTACCATTTAAACAAAATGTACTGGATATGTGAAGAAGAAAATGAGAAACAAGGCAGAAAACTACTAAAAGAACTTCAAGGGATGACCCAGATATTGGAAATATTAATATCATAAAGGAACTGTAAAATAAGTATGCTAAATATGTTAGAGAATCTACTGAAATAAATATACAATTCTTAAAAAGGGCTTACCAAAACATTAGACACAGCAGAGGAAATAATTGATGACTTTGAAGACATATGCATAATACATGTTTGTTAAAATCTAACATCCATTGCAGATAGACACATCTCAGCAAAATAGAAATAGAAGGGAGATTCCTCAACCTGACAAAGTTCATCTACAAAAAAACATATAGTTTGTATCATATTTCATGATGAAAGAATAAATACTTTCCCTCTAAAATCAGAAAAAAAGGTAAGGATGTCCACTGTTATCTATTTATCTGACATCTTATTGGAGGCTCTATACAGTGTAATAATCTAAGAAAAATAAATAAAATAAATCCAGATTGGCCGGGCACGGTGGCTCAAGCCTGTAATCCTAGCTCTCTGGGAGGCCGAGGTGGGCGGATCATTTGAGCTCAGGAGTTCGAGACCAGCCTGAGCAAGAGCGAGACCCCATCTCTACTATAAATAGAAAGAAATTAATTGGCCAACTAATATATATAGAAAAAAAATTAGCCGGGCATGGTGGCACATGCCTGTAGTCCCAGCTACTTGGGAGGCTGAGGCAGCAGGATTGCTTGAGCCCAGGAGTTTGAGGTTGCTGTGAGCTAGGCTGACGCCACGGCACTCACTCTAGCCTGGGCAATAAAGTGAGACTCTGTCTCAAAAAAATAAATAAATAAATAAATAAATAAATAAATAAATAAATAAATCCAGATTGGAAAGAAAACAGTAAAACTGGCTTTTTTTCATGATGCTGTATTTAGAAAATTGAATGAGATATCAACAAAATGAATCAACAAAATAAATAGAATTCATAAGAGAATTTAGAAACTTTATATAACACAAAATCAATATTGCACCATATGGGGATAAGCAAGCTTGCAGCTCTGACTTGGGTGGTACAAAGGCAATATATGTAACCTAAATGTTTGTACCCCTGTGATATTTTAAAATAAAAAAAGAAAAACTATTTTCAAAAAGCAAAAACACAGTGCTGGAAGTCCTTGCCAGAGCAATCAGACAAAAGGGAATTAAACATGTGGAAACAACCCAAGTGCCTGTGAATCCATGAGTGGATTAATAAAATTTGGTATATGTATACAATGGAATACTACCCAATTATACGAAACGATGCTAATCTAGCACCTCTTATATTCTCCTGGATAGAGCTTGAGCCTATCCTCCGACATGAGGTATCACAAGAATGGAAGAATAGGCACCACATGTACTCGCCATCAAACTGGCACTGACTGATCAACACTAAGGTGCTCACTCAGTAGTAATATTCTTTGGGGGTAGTGGGACTAGGGATGGGCAAACTCACAACTAATGGACGTGGTAAGCATTTTAGGGGGGGAAAGGCACGTCTCAAATCATGGTTGGGATGTGGTAAAGTCATGACATGTAACCAAAATGTTTGTATCCTCATAATTTTCTAAAATAAAAAAAATAAATAAATAAATAAATAAAGAGAGAAAGAAAGGAATTAAGGGTGTCCGAATGCGGCAGAAGAGGTCAAACTCTCACTCTTTGCTGATGATATGCTATTATACCTAGAAAATCCCAAGGATTCAACAAAGAGACTGCTGGAATTGACAAATGAATTCAGTAAAGTCTCAGTCCTCTGCTGTCTGTTGGGTGGAAACCTTTTATTTTTTATTTTTTTTTTTTTTGCTCCTTTCCAGGTAGCCCTCTCCATCACACCAAACATCAGAGAAGACTCAGGGGAAGAGAATACCAGCAAAAGATAAGCCACCATCTTTTTTAACCTAATCACAGAAGGGGCATCCCTTCATACCTGCCATATTTTATTCATTAGAAGAAAGTTATTAGATCCGGCCCACAATAGTGAAAGAAGAATACACAGAAGTGTGAATACTAGGAAGCAAGGGTCATTGAGAGCCATGTATGGCAAGCTGTCTATTACAAAAAGCAGCAAAGGCAAAAGTCAGTTCTTTAAAAAGGAATAAAATGTATAAACCTCTAACAATACTGAATAAATATGGGATATAACACAATTTTCCAGTATCAAAAATGAGGAGTAGAGTTCATTGTGATCCTGCCATCACTAAGAGATTGTAAATTGATATTATAATCAACTTCATGCCAATAAATTTGAAACATATTTTAAATGAATATATATATATATTGGAACATACACATTCTCAAAGATTCAGAATAGCCATATAGCCATTTAAAAATTGCTTTATTGTTGAATTCTATCAAACATTTAAAGAAGATATAGTATCAATCTTTTGTAAAATCTTCAAAAAATAGAAAATGTTATTTTCCTACTTATCAGACAATTATTATCATGAAACCAAAACCAAAGACATTATAAAAATATGTATTATAAACCAATATTCCTCATTGATATAGAGGAAAAACTCATTAATAAAATAGCACCAAATCTGCTGCAACAAGATATAAAGTTATATGATCACCAATAGTGATTTATTTCAGAGATGCAAATTTCTGTTAAATAGGAAAATCAATCAGTGGTGGTTCATATAGCATTTATTAAAATGATTGTAAGGTTACATTCTATAAAGAATAGAATAAAATATAATTGTGTATTCTACCTATTTATCTATGTATGTGTTTATCTAACTCTCTACATACAGATACAATTTTTTTCTTACAACGTTGGGATTATAGGTTTATATCATTTAAAACAATATTTCATATGTATCCTATGTCATTAAATAGTTCTCAATAGTTGACGAAATAATGAATAGTATTTTCTTTCATGTAAACATAACGTAATGTAACCAAATCCATGTTTGTGTATTTTTTGTTCCATTTCTTGCCATCTCAAATTTATGTTAGCATAAAATAACCTTGTGATTAACCTCCCATAACTATTTCTTGGTAAATATCACTTTGATTATTTTCTGAGTTTAAATGAGTAAAAGTAATTCTCAAGGTCAACTGAATGCACGCTTTTAAGTCTTTTGATAAATATTTTTATAAAAATCTGACATAGATGGTACTATATGTCCAAGTTTGAAATGCTTCCACCGCTCAAAACAACTAGCAAATCTCTAAAACAAAAAACATAAAATGAAAATATCTATAAAATGAAAAGAGAATATCTTAGGGATGTGGTGAGCATTGTGAAGGAGAAGGGCATACCTCTAACCGTTCCTAGGGAGAGGCAAAGATATAAAATGTAACCAAAATGTAAAAAAAAAAAAAAAAAAAAAAACTTTTATCGGATGGTGGGCAGGTGGGAGGGGGGAGGAGAGGATGGGTGTATACCTACATGAGTGTGATGCGTACCACCAGGAGGATGGACTGGCTAGAAGCTGTGACTTGGCGACAGGGAAAGGAGGGGTGGCAAGGGCAATACATGTAACCTTAACAATATTTGTACCCCCATACTATGATGAAATAAAAAAAATTAAAAAGAGAGAACATACATACAAAGTGGTAAGGAGTATAGATTGAACACTCTGAAATCTGGGGAAGAGAATAAGTAAAGGCAGTCGGACATTTAAGTCCTCAGATATCAGAGGCTAATAGCACAGAGAACATGTGCTGGATGCTTTAAACCAAAAATGTAGGCAGGAATCAGCTGCCCATGAAGGGATACCAATAAAAAGCTGTAAGCTTATACTGTGGCTAGAGTTTATTTGGGGATTCTGGAACTAGGAAGCATAGTCTTGCCATAAGGATCTTGGCTAAGATGCCTCCTGGCTTAGAGACACTAATTGAAACAGGAAGAGGTAGATACAAAAAAATTAGAAAATCTGGAAATTCAATGTATGTTCATTCAAAAATTTAGAAAATCAATAGATGAGCTATAAATAAGACATAGTAGAAGAGAGCACAAGTGAAAGAAACAAAATTTTTCCTAGTATTTTTTAAATTTTAAAAGCTTTACAGAAAATTGCAAAAGTAGTAAAGAGTTTTCTTACCTAGTACAGAAAGTTCCCATATCCAGTTTCCATTACCATTCACAGTTAACATTAATGTGTACATTTGTAACTATTAATGAACCAATGTTGATAAAATATTATACAATGGACTAAAGTCCATTCTCCATTCAGATTTATTTAGGTTTTTGCCTAGTACCCTTTTGCTATTTCAGGATACCATCCAGGATATATAATATTAAATTTACTCATCATATTTCCTTAGGCTCATCTTGACTGTGAGTTTTTTAGATATTTCTTCTTTCTGATTAGTCTGACAATTTTGAGGAGAATAGGTTGGATGCTTTATGTGCTCTTCAGTTGGGATTTGACTGATGTTTCTCATGGGTTTAGAATGGGTAATGTTCTCTATCTATACAGAGATAAAGCATAGTTTTTATCACATATAACAAGGGCAGAAACCATTAACATGACTTATCGCTGTTGATAGTAACTTTGATTAACTAAGGTAATGTTTTTCAGGTTTTTCCAATGGAAACTTATGCTTATTTTTCCTCCTTTCAATGCTGTACCCTTTTGAAAGAAGTAACTATATATATATATATATATATATATATATATATATATATATCTCAAACTTAAGCAGTGGACAGTTATGCTCCACTAACTTAATGGGTAGTATCTACATAAATTACTTAGAATTCTTCCGATTTTGTTATATGTATCACCCTGTTGCTTTTTTTTTCCAGTTTGAGTGCCCCACGGTGCTTCTCTGTGATTTCACAATGCTGCTTCAGAGAAGAGTGATCTATATGTAGGAAGGTGCCTGCACCTTTCACTTCTTCCCTTGGGGGCAGCATGCTGGCAAGCTGCTTCTAGTCTGCCATTTTTTTCTAGAGTATATATTTTTTTATTTGTTCCTCTACATATATTTAGAATGGCATCAAACAACATAAATCTTCTGCTTCAATTTCTAACATAATTTGGAAAACTCAAGAGAAGTAAAGTATATTTTATATATACATAATATTAATCTTCCTGATGTTATTTCTTTCTGATGTTCATTGATTCCTTCTGTAACATGTGTGTGTGAAGAACTTCCTTGAAATATTTAGCCACTCTTTCTTCTCTCTTTCTATGACAGTAATCACATAGATGCTAATTCTTTTGTTATTATTTCACAGGTATGTGATACTCTGCTTATTTTTTCCAGTCTATTTTCTCTTTGATGTTCAGATTTGTAAAGTCTATTTTTTATAAAGACTATTACATGTGAAGTCAATCTTTAGATGCATTTATTGTTTTCGCAGTCATCTCCAATCTGATGTTTAGCCCAATCAGTAAGGATTTATTTATTTTGGTTTTTATATGTTTCATATCTCCATTGTAACTTTGGTTCTTTTATATAACTTTTATTTATTTAATAAAATTTTCTATACTTATTTATTTTAACAGAATTTGATATTGACTTATTAAGCATTTTTATCATGGCTAATTTAAAATTCTTGTAAGAAATTATAGTGTCTGATCCATCTCAGTGTTGGCATCTGTTCATTTTGGGTTTTTTTAATCAAGTTGTGATTTTCCTAGTTTATGGTATGATGAGAAATTTTTGTTTGTATCCTGGACATTTGGGGTATGATGTTAGGAGGCTCTGGATCTTATTTAAATCATCTATTTTAGCCAGCAGTCACCTAGTTTAGGTTTGGCACGTGGGGCCTGGCCTACTTTTGTGGGCTGTGGTTCAAATGATATTTAGTTTTTAGAGCCCTCACAATGCTATTCTGGTGTGCTTC
The DNA here is from genome assembly GCA_008750895.1 of Mirza zaza. Lineage (NCBI taxonomy): Eukaryota > Metazoa > Chordata > Mammalia > Primates > Cheirogaleidae > Mirza > Mirza zaza. Next base: position 13,690 of record VSMD01116301.1, on the reverse strand, counting down.
CTTTTTATGATACATAGATACCTTTTTATGCTGCATGGACGCCACCTTGAAAACCTGGGTGGTATTCCAAAGTTTAGTTTGGTTACAACATGTTTTTTTTCTAGTCAGTTTTACGTGTGAGTTTGTCAGGTCTTCTTAGTGTTTCTCTTGCAATTTAAAGAATTCCTTTCTTCAGTCCTCTCTTTTGTGAGATATTCTTCTCCTTGTACTTAAGCAGGTGATGGGTATTGCCTATGGTTGCTTTATTTTCAGGTGGGGAGTGACAAAAACCATTGGAAATGGAGCAAAGACTTCTTACACTGACTGGACGTCAAGGTACAGAGTCCCCACTTGGTTTCCACTGATATTATGGAGAGAAATAAAAATCTTTCCTCAGACCATCTTCCAATACCTGGTCCCTGTTTACATGGTGTCAGAATGGGAGGAATGTCTTAGTCCATTTAATGCTCCTATATTAGAATACTACAGACTGGGTAATTTATAAAGAGAATATATTTATTTGCACATCATTCTGGGGACTGGAAATTCTAAGATCATGAGGCTGAATCTAGTAAGGGTCTCTTTGCTGCATCATAATATGGCAGAAAGCATCATCTGGTGTGAGAGCATGCAAGACAGAGAAAATTAGGTCAAACTCATCATTTTCTCAGAAGCCCACTCCCATGATAACAAAACCATTCCCACAATAATGGCATTAATTCATTCATGAGGGAAGATCCCTCATTACATAAATGCTACTTAAAGGTGCCACTTCTTGATACTGTCACAAGGCAATTAAATTTCAACATGAGTTTTGGAGGGGACATTCAAACCATAGCATGAAAAGTGCCTTCATGAGCTACCTGCTGTTGCTGGACTGGGAGCAGGAGATCATACTTTCTGTTAGGTCTCCATTGACACCAGCAGTGGAGTAGGAACACCTATATGAATATCCTGCTGCCACCAAGCCCGGTAGGGGGTCAGGAGACTAGACTTAACCGATGATCAGTTTTCCACTCAGACTGCTGGGATGGGGGAGTCATCTTTGACGTTTGGATGTGGTAGTATGGGTATTAAAAAGAGGTTACCATCCTGCTGAGATGCCCATTTTCCAGCCCTTTGTTTCTCATTTACAACCTATATTTGAGCATGTGCCTTAGCCACTGAGTATGTCTTCATTTTTATGGAGGACAGAGCTTGGATATAATTTACCAGATTTTAGAGAATCAAATAAAATTGTTTAATAAATGTAAACATTTTTTGAGTCACCAATCTGTGGCCTAACTCCACAAAACTAGCAGTTTATTTAGACTTCTTGTTAATTCTGTCTGCTTCTGATTCCTGACACTCTTCTCGCACATAGCCTATAATGCCTACCTAGTCTTCCCACCATGTAACCAAGGTACCAAGTCCCAGATGTATAAATGATTATATTACCATAATGCCTTGTCCCAAGTCTCTCATCCCCTTTTCTGGCTTCTGTGACCCCAAAGTCAATGTAATCACTGTCTCTTTGAACCTATATACCATCTCTGTCCTAATGATGCTGATAGCAAGATCTCATGGAAAAAAGATACCTTTAGCTTTGGGCCAGCCACACATGCATAATAAAAGTTAAGGACTCAGCCTGAAGCAGATTAATCCCTGTTTGGATAAAATTTTGGAAACCAAGACTGAGCTATTAGTGGTATGTCTTAATGAAGAACTGTGGCACCTGGCAGAGAACCTGACAGAAGAAACAGGAAAAGCAGTTGGGTAGAGGGTGATGTAATCCTCATCAAAGGTTGAGGAAGCCTTTTAGATTTGTCAGGGATAGGAAATTAAAGAACCTGAAGTCCGAGACCAGGAAATAATAACATAAGAAGAGAGATCTGAAAAAGAAGAGCCCACAAGACCAACTTCTGACACTGAGTTGGCCGGGATATACCTCTAAGACTTCCCTCCTCTACTGGACTAGAACTTCTTTGGTATGAAGGGCTATTTCTATGTTGGCTGTGTGTCACTTTAGGCCTTTACCTAAGTTCTTCACTAAAGCACATGCTTAATAAATGTTTTATAAATCAATGGAACATATGAGATAATAACCCTCAAACTCCATTTGCATAAACAGAAAACTTGTGGAGAGATTCTCCACTACTTGTGTGAATGCTGGGTGAGAAAACAACCAGTGGGCACCAGGAAGTGAATGCCCCATAGAGAATCCTGCTAGGCCAAAAGATTGTGTGGACAGGTGAAGTCCTCAGGCTAATTTAACTTACTAGTTGATTAGGAACATAAGGCCTTGGTGAATCCCACCACCCCTATCATTCATGGCCAAAGATCTGAATGGGAAACTCTCTATTTAGGGAGCTATATGGGCAGAAACTGAATACAAAGTCTCCTCTAAGAGGTTGAAAGCTTGATATATCTATTCATAAAAATGAATTTCACCTGTATCCCAACTGTGACATAAGCTCCAAGGATAATAACAGTGCCAAAGGTAAAATAAAAAGAGAAAAGTGTCTGCTGGGTAAGAATACATGTTGAGAAGAGCTTTGTACGTAACACTCACATACACCTGATTAATCCCTGGGAAAAGCTTATCAGCCTTAGACTTCTTCCTGCATTCAATCACACAGAAACCTTGCAGCATGTATATATCTTCCTCAATTTCCCCTACACTGGTAAAAGCCTACTCTTGGCACTACACCCTCTGTATTTATTTCCTGTGGCTTCTGTAATAAATTATCACAACTTTGGTGGATTAAAACAACTGAAATATTCTCTCACAATTTTAGAGGCCAAAAGTCTGAATTCAAGATGTCAGCATGGATTTATCCCTATTCATGTCTTTAAAGGGAGTATCTTTTCTTTCCTTTTATTATTTTTTTTTTGCCTTTTCCAGATTATAGTGACTACTGGTTTGCCTTGATATTCCTCATCTTGTGTCCACATCTGTCTTCTCCATCTTCATATTATCTTCTCCTTTATGTGTGTCTGTCAAAAATCCTTTCCCTCTCCTTTATAAAGGATACATATAATTGCATTTAGAGCTCACCTGGATAATCCAGGATAAATTTCTCATCTCAAGAACCTTAACTTATTCATGCTTTTGATATATAAAATAATATTCACTCTTTTGCCATATAAGGTAATATTCACAGGTTCTGAGGATTAGGAAAGACATGGACATATGTTTTGGGGGACCTCCATTCAGTCCACTATACCTTCTGAGATAAACACAGTCCATCATTTATGAAATAAGACTAGGATACCCTGTGTGTCAAGTTTATTCAGTGAAATATTGACAGCCAGAAGAGAGTACTGGAAATCATAAAACTAAAGAGATCTACCTGGATATTAGTGAAAAGTAGGTGGATGGAAAAGTTGCCTGATAGTAGTCAAGAAGTGAATGGTTTTCAAGACACATAAACAAAATGAGTAGAAGTAAAATGGGATGATTAAAATCTCCACTGAAACTTAAATAAGGCAAGATTAGCTTGGAGGTATTTTAGGTAAGACATCTAAAATAATAGGTAGTTGTGAAGAGCAAGAGACAATGGAATGAACTACAGAATTGAGTTGGCCATGGATGGTGGTTTGGAGGAAACACCTTCTCCCTGTTATGGGGAAGGCTCTTTAGGATATGCTGAATAAATTACTCCTTTCTTCAATTACAAAATTTTGACCTTAATTCCCTCCACACATCTCCACTGAGAAGTTAGGCTGGTGCTTTGTGATATCTAAACCACCTCTGGGCTATTTTTGCTAGGGTAGAGATTTGCTAATGAAACAAAGACTAAGATATAGATGTGTGGAAAAAAGGGAACTATATAGGGATTTCAGAAGCCCTGGGGTAGACAAATTAGAGGTTTCAATATGGTTATGGAACCATAAAACCACAAGCACCTACCACAATTACAAAACAACCAAGTCCAAACAGCAGAGGGAGGAAGAAGATGAAGAACGCTGTAAATTCATGTCCAGAGACACTGACAAAGTCAAATGAACCCACCTATCCTCCTCTTCTTCTTCCTTTTTGTTCCTCCTCCAAAAGTTTCCTACCTTCTCTTGCTTGGAACAGAGACCCTTCTTATCTTGCACTCATCGTCATGAAACCTATCTACTCATTCAGTTTCCATCCTTTCACTCTAAACCAGTGCCCTTCTGAGTTCAACCTGTTTTCTTTACATGTGAGGACAACATGAAACTTAAAAGAAAAAAAAAATATATATATATATATAAATAATCTCTCAAACAACTACCACCCCTTCATGAAAACCTAAAAGAACAGGAAGATAAGCACTATTTGACCATTACCAGTTTGTACCTTTACATTAGTCTTCTATTTATAATTGTAAATATTAAAACATTCACAATGAATATTTTTGGTGAAACTTTCTCTATCATCTCTTGTTTGGATGAAGCTCACACTCTAATAGAATCCTTAAAGTTTCATAAGTACAGAAATCACAAGTCTTGTATGTTCGCTTCATAAAATGTGTTCAGGAGGATTCCATCCTTCTCAATGTTGTGGAATAATTTCTGCAGAATAGGCATCAGTTCTTCTTTGTAGGTGTGGTAAAATTCGGGTGTGAAACCATCTGGTCCACAACTTTTCTTTTTAGGAAGGTTTTTTATTGCTGTTTCAATTTCAGTACTTGATATCGGTCTGTTCGGGAATTCTATTTCTTCCTGGTTGAGCCTAGGGAGGCTGTGTGTTTCAAAGAAATTATCCATTTCCTCCACATTTTCCAGTTTGTGTGCATAGAGGATTTTGTAGTATTTATAAATTATATCATCTATCTTCATGGCATCAGTTGAAATTTCTCCTTTATTGTTCCTGATGGAGCTTATTAGAGATTTTTTTCTTTTCTGCTTTTCATTAGTCTAGCCAAAGGTGTATCAATTTTGTTTATTTTTTCAAAGAATGAACTTTTTGTTTTATTAATCTTCCATATAGTTTCCCTGTTGTCAATTTCACTTAGTTCTGATTTGATCTTAATGTAACCCTGATACAAAAACCAAAAAAGGATGCAAGAAAAAAAGAAAACGACAGAATAATATCCCTTATGAATATAGATGCAGAAATTCTCAACAAAATCCCAGCCAATCGAATCCAGGTGCTTGACAAGAAAATAATCCACCACAACCAAGTGATCTTCATCCCAGGGATGCAGGGATGGTTCAACATATGCAAATCTATAAATGTAATTCACCATATAAACAAAAGAAAAACTAAAGACCATATGATCCTCTCAATAGACACAGAAAAAGCATTTGACAAAATTTAACACCCCTTATGACAAGAACGCTCAACAAAATAGACATAGATGGGGCTTACCTAAAAATGATACAAGCTGTATATGACAAACCCACAGCCAATATCATACTGAATGGGGAAAAATTAAAAGCATTCCCACTTAGAACTGTAACTAGACAAGATTGCCCACTATCTTCACTTCTATTCAACATAGTGCTGGAAGTCCTTGCTACAGCAATCAGACAAGAGAGCAGAATTAAGGGTGTCCAAATGGAACCAGAAGAGATCAAACTCTCACTCTTTGCTGATGGCATAATATTATACCTAGAAAATCCCAAGGATTCAACCAAGAGACTCCTTGAACTGATAAATGAATTTGGTAAAGTCTTGGGATACAAAATCAATACACAGAAATTAGAGGCATTTGTATACGCCAACAACAGTACAAGTGAGAATCAAAATCAAAGACTCAATTCCTTTCAAAATAGCAACAAATAAAATAAAGTACCTAGGAATATATTTAACTAAGGAGGTAAAAGACCTCTACAGAGAGAAGTACGAAACATTGCAAAAAGAAATAGCAGAGGATGTAAACAGGTGGAAGAGCATAGCATGTTTATGGTTCAGCAGAATCAACAGGGTTAAAATGTGTATACTACCAAAAGTGGCCTACAGAGTCAATCAATCCCTATTAAAATGTGATCATCATTTTTCAGAGATATAGAAAGAATAATTTTATGCTTTGTATGGAATCAGAGAAGACCCCGTATAGCAAAATCAATCCCAGGCAATAAAAACAAACTAGGAGGTATAAATTACCAGATTCCAAACTATACTACAAGGCTATAGTAATTAAAACAGCTTGTGAATAGCACAAGAACAGGGACATTGACCAGTGGAACAGAACAGAAAACCCAGATATAAAACCATCCTCGTATAACCAACTAATCTTTGACAAGGCAGGAAAAACATACACTGGTGAAAAGAATCCTTATTCGATAAATGGTCCTGGGACAACTGGATAGCCACATGTAGAAGAGTGAAACAGGACCCAAAGCTTTCACTTCTCACAAAAATCAACTCATGCTGGGTAACAGACTTGAATCTTAGGTGTGAAACTATTAGCATCCTAGAGAAAAACTTTGGAAATACTCTTCTGGATATTGGCCTAGGTAAAGAATTTATGAAGAAGACCCCAAAGGCAAACACAGCAGCAACAAAAATAAATAAATGGGACCTGATCAAAATAAAAAGCTTCTGCACAGCCAAAGAAACTGTCAAGAGAGCAAACAGACAACCCACATAATGGGGGAAATTTTTTGAAAGCTACACATCTGATAAAGGGCTGATAACTAGAATCTATTTATAACTCAGGAAAATCAGCAAGAAAAAAATCAAACAACCCTATCAAAAAGTAGGTAAACGACATGAACAGAAATTTTTCAAAAGAATGCAGAATAAAGGCCAACAAACATGAAAAAATGCTTAACATCTCTAATCATCAGGGAAATGCAAATCAAAACTACAATGAGATATCACTTATCTTCAGTAAGAATGGCCTTTATCAAAAGTCCCCAAATAATAAATGTTGGCATGGATGCGAAGAGATAGGAACACTCTTACACTCCTGGTGGGACTGCAAAATGGTTCAGCCTCTGTGGAAAGCAATATGGAGATACCTTAAAGCGATACAAGTAGATTTACCATTTGATCCAGCAATTTCACTACTGGGGATCTACCCAAAAGATCAAATGACACTCTACAAATGGGACACCTGCCCTTGAATGTTAATAGCAGCACAGTTCATAATCGCAAAGGTATGGAAACAACCCAGGTGCCCATCAATACATGAGTGGATTAATAAAACGTGGTATATGTATACAATGGAGTGTTATTCAACTTTAAGAAACAATGGTGACATAGCACCTCTTGCATTTTGCTGGATAGAGCTGGAACCCATTCTACTAAGTGATGTATCTCAAGAATGGAAAATCAAGCACCACATGTACTCACCAGCAAATTGGTACTAACGGATCAACACTTAAGTGGACACATAGGAATGACATTTATTGGTGCCGTGCATGGGGGGAAGGAGGAGGGGTGTCATGGGCAATATACATAACCTTAACATTTGTACCCCCATAATATGCTGAAATTTTAAAAAATGAAAAAAATAAAAAAATCATTTACACAAATCATCAAAAAAAAAAAAAAAAAAGAGCTCTTGTATGTTAAAACCTCTATTACTAAGGCCTTGATACATGAAGGATAGTTTTGCTGAATATATAATATTGCACTAAATTTGTTTTTCAGATTTTTTTTAAATATCCTATTCCCTCTTTCTTTGTTTTGTATGTTATTTTTGTAAAGCTTGATGTTAGGATAAACTCCTTGCCATTTTTTTTTTTTATTTACATGCTCAGTAAATATTTATTGCATAAGTGAATCAACTCTGATAACTCGCATATCCCAGAAACCGCCTTATTTATTAATAAAGAAAATCTAAGAATACCGTGAAACATCAACTCTGTCCTGTTATCAATTTGGATAGAAACAGATCTTAAATTTACTCAAGCATAATCATCTTGACTGGCATGTTAGAAGAGTTTTGTTCTAGGGGCATAGCATGCTGAGTTTCCCTAAACCAAGTCTTTTGCTTCAAGGGACATTATACTTTCAAGGGAAGTGGTGTAATTAGTGGTTGCATTGAATTTATGTTGCGTCTGTTAAAAATAATAGAAGACACAGTAATAATCCTAATTATATTTTATAATACTCCACAACATGTTTTAGAGACCCGCTTATAAGGCTATTTATATTCATTATCTACCTATCTTTCTCTATCCACTCATTCGCTCAACCAGTCATCCATCCACACATCCATCTTCTTTTCCTTTCCTTTCCTTTCCTTTCCTTTCCTTTCCTTTCCTTTCCTTTCCTTTCCTTTCCTTTCCTTTCCTTTCCTTTCCTTTCCTTTCCTTTCCTTTCCTTTCCTTTTTCCTTCTTTTTTTTATAATTATTCATATATTTTTTCCCAAATTCTGTGGGTACAAATATTGTTAGGGTTACATATCTTGCCCCTGCCACCCTCCCCACGCAACTCTGCCAGAGCTTCAAGTGTTTGCAGTCTTCAAGTGGTGCGCCCTGCACCCACCATGAAAGTGCGTACTCTTCCCCTTCTCCCCCTTCCACCTGTTAACCTCCCATTAACAAAATTTTTTTAGACATTTTGGTTACAGTGTGTTTCTTTGCATCTCCCTAAAAAGGGATAGAGGTAATTCTTTCCCCCCTACAATGCTCATCACATCCTTAAGATGTGGGTCTCCCCCCCCTCAGATCCCTGTTGAACACTACAATTATTTGAACACCATAGTTTTAGGCTGTCAGTACCAATTTGATGGCGAGTAGATGTGTAGCCCATTTTCCAGGTTTTGTGTCGTCTCACTTTGTATTACAGGCTTAAGCTTAATCCATGATAGCATAAATGGTGCTAGTTCAATATCGTTTCTTAGGATTGAGTAATATTCCATAGTAAGTATATACCACATTTTAGTTATCCATTCATGAATTGAGGGGCACTTGGGTAGTTTCCATGTCCGTACAGTAGTGAATTGTGCTGCTATAAACATTCAGGCGCAGATGTCTTTATAATAGAGTGACTTATGTTCTTTTGGATAGATGCCCAACAATGCTATTGCTGGGTCAAATGGTATTTCTATTTCTAGCTGTTTGAGGAATCTCCAAATTCTTTTCCACAGAGATTGCACTAATTTGCAGTCCCACCAGCAGTGTAAGAGTGTTCCTGTCTCTTCTCATCCTCGCCAGCATTTGTTGTTTTGGGATTTATTGAAACAGGCCATTCTCACTGGGGTTAGGTGGTATCTCATTGTGGTTTTGATTTGCATTTCTCTAATAATTGTTGAACATTTTTTTTTTTTATATTTTGAAGGCCATTATTCTCTTTGCATTTCTCTAATAATTGTTGAACATAAAGATGTTGAACATATTTTTTTTTTTTTATATTTTGCAGGCCATTATTCTCTTCTTTGGAGAAGTTTCTGTTCATTTCCATTGCCCATTTCTTGATGGGGTTGTGTGATTTTTTCTTGTTTATTCTTTTAAGTTCCAGATAGATTCTTATTATTAGACCTTTATCGGAAGTATAGAGAGCAAATATTTTCTCCCATTCTGTAGGTTGTCTATCTTCTCTAATGATCATTTCCTTGGCAGTGCAGAAACTTTTTAATTTGATCAGATCCCATTTGTTTATTTTATCTGTGGCGGTGATTGCCTTGGGGGTCTTCCTCATAAATTCTTTGCCTAGACCAATATCTGATAGGGTTTTCCCAACATGTTCTTCTAGAATTCTTAAAATTTCGTGTCTTAGGTTTAGGTCTCTTATCCATCTTGAATGAATTTTCGTTCGGGGAGATACGTTGGGATCCTTATTTGCTCTTCTGCATATTGCTAACCAGTTTTCCCTGCACCATTTATTGAAGAGAGAATCTTTTCCCCATAGTATATTTTTGTTTGCTTTATCAAAGATTAGGTTACCATATATAGATGGTTAGATCTCTGGAATCACACATCTATTCCAGATATCAATGTTTCTGTTCTTGTGCCAGTACAAGGGAGATTTTACTATTATTGCCTTATAGTACAGCTTCAAGTCAGGGAGACTGATCCCTCCCAGTTTGTTTTTCTTACTTAAGATTGGTTTGGCTATGCGTGGTTTTCTCTGGTTCCATACAAAGCGAAGGATTGTTTTTTCTAGATCTGTAAAGAATGTTGGTGGTATTTTGATGGGAATTGCATTGATTCTGTAGATCACCTTACATAGTATTGACATTTTAATAATATTGATTTTTCCTAGCAATGAGCATGGTAGATTTTTCCATCTGTTTAAATCATCTGCAATTACTTTTTTTAGTGTTTCATAGTTCTGCTTATATAAATCTTTCTTATCTCTTGTTAGAAAAACTCCTAGGTATTTATTTTTCTTTGGAGCTATAGTAAAGGGTATTGCGTTTTTTATTTGAGTTTCTGCTTGATGGTTTTTGGCACATATGAATGCTTCTGATTTGTGTATATTGATTATGTACCCTGAAACTTTACCGAACTCGTTTATCAGATCTAGGAGTTTCTTGGATGAGTCCATAGGGTTTTCTAGATATAATATCATATCATCAGCAAAGAGTGAGAGTTTGATCTCTTCTGACCCAAATTGGATGCCCTTAATACCCCTGTCATGCCTGATTGCTATAGCTAAAACTAAGAGTACTATGTTGAATAGGAGGGGAGAAAGTGGGCATCCTTGTCTAGTTCTGGTTCGAAGCGGGAATGATTTCAATTTTTCCCCATTTAGAATGATGGTAGCCGTTGGTTTGTCATAGATGGATTTGATAAATTTAAGGTATGGGCCGTCTGTGCCTATTTTGTTAAGGGTTATCATCATAAAGGTATGTTGGACTTTATAAAATGCTTTTCTACATCTATTGACAGAATCATATGGTCTTTGTTCTTGGCTTTATTTATAAAGTGGATTGCATTTATAGACCTTCTTATGCTGAACCAGCCTTGCATGCCAGGAATAAACCCAACTTGGTCATGGTAAATTATTTTTTTTGATATGTGGTTGAATTCTATTTGCTAAAATTTTGTTTAGGATTTTTGCATCTATATTCCTGAGGGATATTGGTCTATAATTTTCTTTTTTGTTGTTGTTGCATCCTTTCCTGGCATTGGTATCAGGTGATATTGGCTTCATAGAATGAGTTGGGAAGTGTACAATACTTCTCGATGGTGTGGAATAGTTTCTGTAGTATAGGTTTGAGTTCATGCTTGAATGTTTGGTAGAACTCTGGGGTGTAACCATCCAGACCGGCACTTTTCCGTTTGGGGAGGTTTTTTTTTTTTTTTTTTTTTTTTTTTTTTTTTTGT